>JBBPBR010000005.1:4265193-4276504 GCA_037974775.1 Cicer pinnatifidum
ATAGTTAGTTTTATTTTGGTCATAAAAAATAGGTACTAATTCTTTCTACATAAATTTTGATAAAGTCTAAAATAATCTTGTACAAATTAGTTTTATTCATATTTTCCAATCAAAATTTTAAAAAAAATGCTAACAAATCTTAATAAATAATAACTAGATTGGGCTAAGATACTTTCGATCCCAATATTACTGCAATTTTGAAATAATATTAGCAATTCAATCAAGTAATAGTCTAATTCCTTCTATCTTCAGAACATTATAACCGTATTATCAAATATTTTGACGAAATAGTCAATTTATTAATTTGTTTAAATTATGAAGTTCTATTTAACCAATAAATTTGATAAATCTCACTTTTTGTGAACAAATATTAATCTCATTTATTCTTATCCGGATTTAATCTCCTTAATTGTTACTGTTTATTCTTTAATTTTTGTTTTCAAAAGAAAAAGTATTTTCTATGCCTTTTCTTGATATCTCAAAATGGAAAGCTATATGCTTAAAAATATAATATAACATACCAAGAAAACTAAGCAATGAAATTTCTTTTGCAATCCCAAATTCCCTTACGAATGCCAAGTTTAACTTTATGGCTACCTACACATACAGTTTGATCACAAATGGACAACCTACATACACTATATGAATAATGAATAATGAATTCGTGATATTGAGTAAAGAAAAATATAAACCAGGATATGATTCGATAGACCATTTTGTAATACATTTCGTTTCTCTAATTAAGCATGTGCATTCATTTTTAATTAATTTTGATGGGAGTTTCTATAAAACTAGGAAGTGAGAGATAAATGATAAATTAAACTCTTTACTAATTACTATAAAACTAGGTACATTAAATAATGTATCAAAATATAACAAAATATATATTAATCATATTTATTCGAGTACGAAATATGAAAATAGATTTTGTGAATCTAACCAATTGCAAAAAAAAAAGAACGAAGTTCCCTTGTATCATATCTATGGATTTGTGGGGTACCCATAATTGTTCCACCCACCATGATCCCAAATAATATTTTAATAAGAAGCCAAGTACCCAATCTTTCACCGGGACCTTTTTTTACACAAAAGTTATGGTGGAATCCTAATGTTTTACTAAAATACACAAAAGCTATTGATGTTGGGGTCCAACGTAAATGATGATAAGGATATGCACCGTAACTTTTCAAGATATATTTGGCATTAAGAAACTATCACCTTAAAAAGATTAGGATCATTTCCTTTTCTTTAATAAAAAAATAATTGGTGCCCCATGACTTGCTTGAAGGACAGTTAAGGTACACACAAGTAGGTGTAGGACAATCACTTTATACGAAGAGTACTATTGTGTTAGGAACACGTGGCATGCATTTACCGTGTACGTTTAATAAGGTACGGAAAAAGTATATGGCTGTTATTTTCTCCTATCCTTTTGCTACTAAATTTTCTTATCTTTTTAAAAAGTGCACATTCGACTTCCACAAATTGTCCAAAAAGCATGCATCAAAACATCCAAAATTTGATGATTTTTCAATATACACACTTCCACAGAGATGTTGAGTGTTTAAAGAAAAAATAGCCGAAAAGAGATTTTATGGTTTGAGTGGGCTTGTTTTGAACCTTAATTAAGCTACGCTTAAATAGAACTTTTATTTTTGACAAAACTAAAAATATACAAGTAGAAAAGATGGAACGAATACCATTAATGCAAATTAATTTTACACTAATATTTATTAGAATTAGAGTATTTTGTCACATCACTCCACTTTTATAACTTAATATTCAAATTAATGATATGATATAGTAAAATAGTGTACTTCCATTAGATATTACGTTAATAGTAAATAACTATTAAGCTCAGAAGATTTACAAATTGACTTATTTTATCAGTTTTTTTTTTTGAGTAAACTAAAATATTCCTGCGCACAATCACTTAAACTAAGTTGAAATTTGACTATAAGCTGATGCACTTATATAAGTTGAAATTTGACTCGAATGAGTCGCCAAAATGGCCACCTACCTCTAACCATTAATCAAATCCCACGCGGATACCCACGCCAATCTATTGACTTCCTACGAGTCTTCTCTTGAAAACTGCTCTACAACAAATTAATTAACTGGATACTGACTTGGTCATCTTTCTTTTTTATTTGTTGTTGTCAACATTTACGTAGTCATCTTTCAACATTGACGTTGTCAACAACGACACTGGAGAATTCTTTTCAAATAATCTTGCAAAAATCTGATTGTCCAAAAAAAGAAATGACATTTTATTTTTCTAGATTCTCTAAATTCTTCAATTTCTATCCAAAAACAAAATCATGGAAAGACAACAACCAGATGCGCAGATGAAAAACCAATGTACTATTTGACAGATCCAGAACTTGATCATTGAAGCAAACTACTAAAAATCGATGAGAAAATCCTGCTATTTATTAAGTTACTTGACAACTTAGATGCTCCTAAATAACAACAAACTCAATTATGTCTATAATTCATTCTGCCAAATCACTTCTCAGCAAACCTCCTCACTGTGCATGGATATTGGTACAAGGCAGCAAAACTTCCATGATCATTTTATGTCACTACCAGCAGATCTGAATATTCTTGGAGCCCGCCCATAAAAAACACATTCCATAGTGAAGCTTGGAATTTCCCACTATTTGAAGCAAAGCTGGTACAATCCAACTTAAAAGCTGATCCTCTGTCCAGTCTCTGAACAAAGGCCAGTCCATCGATTTTGGGGCGCTAATCTCTTTTCATTCCTGTATTAATATACATTGTGCATAATAAGAGAATATTCAACGGCATCCATATTGAATATTAAAACACGAACAAAGGAGGCAATATACACTACAGTGAACAAAAACCACAACTTTCTGTATTCAAGTTAATGTATAACACAAAAAGAACTACTGATAAGCACTTACATAAATATTTCAAAAGGGAGCCTCTAGTGATTCATCCCAGACTTCTGCACTTCCATTAGAGACATCTTCTACATCTTCTTCCATTGAAAGCCTAATATATTCTCTATGAGCAAATCGGTCCCACTCTGTCAATGTTGGATTCTCACGTTCCTATTCAAACAAGACACGTGAATGATTACCACAGACGTCACCAACAAAGGTCAACTTAAGAATGCAATAATTCTTAACAAATATTGTATGCACCTGACGAATCAAAAATGGGTCACGAGTTTCAAAGGCCATGAACTTGTTGAGATTGAACAAGATGTTGAAAACACTTCCTGAAAGTTTACTTCCTTTCAGGTCACGCAGAGTTACATAGTTCTCAACCTGCGGAGCAAAAACATTGAATTTGAAATTGGAAAATATCAGATAATAAATCTGAAATGACATGATGTCAACGAAATATAGAGAAACAGTAAAAGGGGGACTAAATATAATTAGTTTGGGATATGCCATATGATCGAACAATCAAAAATCACAGATGAAAAAGCAAACCTCAGGTCCAATCATGTCAATTATCTGGCACAATATATCCTCAAAAAGTACAGGCTCTTGGGCCATGCACTCCATCCGATGCAATTGCTCCTCATAAAAAAATTGCAGTTCATTCCTTGTCAGAATCCCATTTCCATCCAAATCTATGCACTTGAACCTAATTGTGAGGAGTTCAAGTCAGCTCATACAATGATGATTTAAAAAATGGAGGAATAAGTCAACCACAAACAAACTGCGAGCATACGAGTGAATTTTGGAAATGGAGAGGGAAGTAAATATAAAGCAATTCATAGGGAAGTAAATGTAAAGCATTTCATTATCACTCTTTAAAACCTATATAGTGTTTGGTTGGGTAAAAATGAGGGGGAGGAATTATAAAATATTAAATAAACGAATGTTCCTTATAAAGAGCGATATAAACATGCAACGTTTTACATCAAACAATCCTTATATTTGCAACTGCACATCAACTAGTCTGGTAACTCCTTTCAGAAAAATAAACTGACAAATGAAATGAATAACGAATGGGAAATAAATACCAATACTCCAGACTTGGTTCAGATGATTTGTCTTCCTCGGACAGTATGAAATAAACAAAGTCTTCATATCCCATCTTTCCCTCAACCTTACTGGTAAACTTTCGTGGGACCTGAGATAATATTGAAGCAAGTAAAAATCTGAACCTTCAATAAATAATCTGTTAATCATATAAACGAAAAAGGATGGACAGTGAACCAAACACTTTTTTGTATTTAGAAAAAGAAGGGGTGTAGAGTTGGTAGCTAAAGACAGAAAATCACAAGACAGAAGAAACAAGTAATTCTTACAAACCTGAGAAAATATTCTGTCAACAATTCGATAGGTAAGTGCATGGTTACCATATCTGATAAGATTCTCTTTGTCTATCAAGAAATCATGATCTGTATCTAGCTCCCAAAATTTGCAGTATATAACATAAAAATGCTCATATGAGAAGTATCTGCAGACAGTTATTAGGAAAAGTAAAATCAAGCAATGCACTTCGGGAATAATATATTATGGATGAAAAAGATGCAGTCATTGTGTGAAGTTAATAATAATGATAGTATTTTTACCTCAAAACCTTGTTGATGTCTTCTTCTTCATCGGCATGTTGCATTGCATCAATTACGTTTCCACGCTTAAGCTCCCTCAGAGTCATGCAACCATTCCCGGCTCTATTAATGTAATAATAGATTCTGTATATAACAGTTTCAGCTGGGCCATTGGAAAAACAATTTAAGAATATTAGACCCAGTAAACAAAAAAATTATTACACTAGACACCAAAATTTGTACATTTTCATTTCAATAATTGACCTTAATAAAGAAATCCCCTAATCTGTGATACATGAAGAGTTACTCAATGCATCAATATAATAGAATATAATATATATAAAGAAGGAGAGATCAAATTACACTTAAAGAGTTACACTCATTCAATAACATCATATCAAATAAATATTTTTTTAAATCAACCGTTAGATTGAAAGCTACTATCACATAAATAATATTTATAAATTTGACATTAACCTATAATCATTTACTATGTATTAAGATGCATCGAAATTAACGTTATATGCAATTACATCGTTGAAGTTAATCTTAATGCATCATGATAACATATGAAATGATTGTAGATTAATGTCAAAATTTATATATGATATTAGCTTTAAATCTATCGGTCGATTTTGAATAATATTTATCCGACACGATATTATTGAATGAGTGTAACTCTTAGTGTAACTTTTTTGGTGTAATTTGATCTCTCTCTCTCTCTCTCTCTCTCTCTCTTTATATATATATATATATATTATAATTGCAATTATAAGAGGAAATAGGAAACAAAAACTAAATACTAAAAAATATAAACAATACTTATCACATAATTTATATTTATTGGCTAACAATTCATTGAAAATTTAACTTGAATAACGGAAAACATTTAAAAAATGAAAGAAAAGAGACACAATGCATTCCTTTGATGCAAGGCATTTCTGTACAGACTAGTTGTGCTGGTATTATGTCAATGGAAATATGAAACAAATGTACAAAGCAAGATTGGTTTCAGATGGCCATGATTAGAGAACCTTTGTCATGTGATAGCAAACACATGATGCAGAACCTCATAGATGATGGTGACAACATATTGGTGAGACTGGTATAGATGGGAACAGGAACACACAAGTTGGAATCATTTCAGCTTGTAAAGATGAACATAAAAATGGATCAGGCTCAAAAGTGGATTACTGATATGGGAAAGAGGAAAGTAAGCTGTTCAAGAAGACATGGCTTTACAATGAGACTTTAACACAAATAACTAGCAACCTGAACAGCTGTAGCCAATGATGCCCACAACTTATGCTTGGGGAAACAGCTATTTCTGTCGACATCTCGTTGTAATAATTAGAATGTTTGAAATAATCAAATAATAATTATTTTATTAGGTTCATGTATTTTGTTTTGTTATAAAAATAATGCCATAGGAAATAGAATAAATCATCATTATTATCTTCGGAATATGACACATATATATGATCTCTGAATGTACATATATGTTATGTGAAGTTGGTGGTACTTACTCGAGCAGATTCCTAGACTATACCTCTACATGTCTTAGAGTCTTACACTAAATAAAGTATTTGAAGATTGGCAAAAAAAACAAATAAAGTATAAAAAAAATAAAAGAAAATTCTTGCTGCAAGAAACTCTAGAAACATATGTAAGAAAATGACTTTTCTTGGATATTTACCCCATTGTCTAAGACTTAAGAAATTAGGAACCCAAAGAAGTTTATCAATATCACTCATTTACTGCTTCCTATTTTAATGCCTGCAGCTAATAAACACAGAATTGACTTTGACTTAATATCATTAACTAGGAATGTATCAAAAAAATGCCATCAACGGTCACAAAGGTTTACATCTGCCTCTTAAGGAAACTGATGATCAGTAAGGGAAATAAAAATTCCTGACGTAAAACAAAGTTTCTAAGGAACTAATTATTGCAAAAATCTAAACTCATTTATATCAATCAAAAATCACAAACCATATCTTTCTTGAAACTCAGGCGTGCTCTGCAAAAACTCCAACCCTGGATGACTTGCTAAAAGTTCACGTAGGATAGGTTTAAAATCATCCTGACAAGTAGTAGAATATTGTTCTAATGTTAGAAAGATGGATATGAATATATGTCAAAGCTAATGAAATCAACATACAGGGCCCAAAATAAGATGTCGCCATAGAGTGTGACTGGGCCTGAATAGATTACATATTTTGATAAAACATCAGACCAGGGTTGAGAGCACTTTTTGGGGGAGTAGAAGCAGTGTTGTTGATGGCAGAATAAACCCGCCATATAAAAACGCCATTGTGCATTGAGGTTGTTCAAAAACCCACCACACCATGGAGGAATGGCGGCGCCATGACCACCATTTAACAACACCGAGTAGAAGTAAATTAGATGAAATGAAAAACAGAAGTAGAGTAGTTAAGGAAAAAAACCTGAGTAAGGTAATTAAGTTGTGGTTGCTTCAAAATTGTGTATATTTGAGTAGCTAAATCCATGGTTAACATGTTGCCATTAATCCAATAATCAATAAATGCATTCCTGTAGGAACATTAAACCACAGATTTAAGCATAAATAAATACCAGGACATAAAAAATTACAAGGCACAAGACTATTCAACGAAAGTTTCCTACACTCCACAGAAAGAAGATAATCAAATAGAACATGTTTACTTTTTTCCATATTAAAAGATTTCACAGGTCACATAACTATTCAACCAGCAAAATATTGGGTGTCAAAGATTGGAATGTTTAATTCAGAAAAGATAGAGTATATGCACATGATGTACTTTGAAATATGAGTAGGATGGCCTAGAAACATTCATCCCAACTAAGATTGCTATTTGTCTAAAGGGAATTCTTGTACAATAACAAGCACCTTCTCAGCAAATAAATGTATAGATCATTTTAATTTTAATAGGTAATCCCTTTAGCTGGTTAATTAAGATGAGCTAGTTAAAGGGTTAGTGAGGTGTATGTAAATAAGAAGAGCAGAAGAAGAGAGAGGCCATCTTGTCATTTAAAAGAAATTTGAGTTAGGGGTGAAATGTGCAGACCCTAGAAGTTGTGTAATATCTTTATAACTGGGGAGTTGATCCCTATTTCTGAAAATGCAATCAATCAACATTTAAGATAATGGAAAGTTGAAAAACTAGTAGGCTTATGACGATATTCATGTCGAATTGGAGAATTCAACAAACCATACAACCATGATGGCAGTAACTCATTCAAACATAATTCTGGTTGTACATTGAGAAAATTAAAAAATAAAATAGAACAAACTAGATGAAATGGATAATGTAGATAAGAAATCAAGCAAAAAGCCAAGCAAAGGGATAACTTTCCATTTGATTCACCAGTGAAAGAAAGTCCATAATCGATCTTTTACAAATACTGTAATTATCAGGAGCTTAGGTGTGAAAAAATCTTTCTGAATGATTCACACAAATTGAGATGTTACTCCAACATCTAGCTGAAAACTTAGAAAAGCTCAACAGCCCAAACAAGAATCACCATCTAAGACAAAAAGTGTTAAAAGTTGTGTCCAGAAAAATAAAGCACCCACCTTGTCACAACACCGGCTCCATTGTCAATTTTTCTGAAAAGAGAAGTGGAAAAAAACGATGGCAGCTTGCATACATCCTTAGTAATTGATTTGAATTCTGACATACCAAGGAAACAAGTAAAACAATTCTCAGAACTGGCTGCTATAACTCTTTACTACATTAGAAAGTGAATTAAATACAGATCATCACTTTGACTTTGGCAACATTTAAAATCAGTTATTTTATCTCAACTTAAAAAAGGGACATCATGTAATTCTAAACTTACGTAAAATAAATTTTCTCAATTATTTAGAAAACTATAATATGAAACTTATTTAAAATCATCTTTAGTTGCAACAAATTGGCTCTTTGGGCTATAAGCTAGTTATAGTGTGATATCTCACCATGCACCTGCAGTCCATCCAAATGATCATGGAATAATTGATCAATTCTGAACAAGCATTGTTCTTTTTGTTCATTTGGAGGTGGTCGTCCATGTTGAAAGAAAAACTGCAAGCAGGGGCAAATATTTATGTTGTAAGCATTAACATAACAGGAATATATATATATATAGAAAGAGAGAGAGAAGAAAAAAAACAGACATTGACACAGCAGACCAGGCATAAGAGAAAACTGTCGTTGAATGAAGTACTAAGAGAACAGAACAGTAGTCCTTAACAGGATTATATAAATTAATTGCGGCAAGTTCATTGGGTGTTGGGTGTCTTTCTACTTTGAAACAGTATCATATGATTACGTTAGACTAACAAACTAAAGCAAAACAACCATGGAAAAGTTTTGTGCAAATCTACACAAAGGCAATTCTCTTTGGCACATTTGGATTTAGTACAAAAATTCCCACATATATATCTGTCACTCAACATGCTATGGGTCTATGGGACAGTATTTCATATAGCCTTGCTTTGGTGTTCCACAAATGACTGTCTCAAGAAAAGTTGTCATATCAAATATGCATGGAAAATGGTCAACTTGGCTGCAGTTGTTTTCTTCCAAGCTGATGCTTTTTCTTTTTCTGTTTTGGAGGATATCTTGTTCTCTTTTATACTTTCCCTCCCTTTTTTTCTAATAAATTTTACTGTATATAAAAAAAGAAAAAAGCATATCAGATTTGTTCAACCTGAGGTATCACTTCTTTAATTGGCTCACTGACAACTTTCAAAGGAGAACCCAGATTAGAAGGGCCAGCTCTCTGTTTCACAATACGAGGGGAACCGGATGAACTTCTTGGTGAAAGAGGAGGAGCAGTGCCAGCAGGAAACATGGAAGGCAAAGAGTTACTCGCAGCATTTGGGCTAGAGCAACTCCCGGGAACATTCAAAGGAGCACCTGACTTAGCTTCATTGAGCAATGATGTTACCTACACAATTAACATGGGAGACATCAAAATAGGCTCACAAATGCATGTTATCTTTTGTAGAGTGTTCAACGAGAACAACTTGAACATTCAAAAAAAGCACAAACGGTATGTCGTTGTAAACCAGTATTTCATACACTTCAAGTATAACCACGAGCTCATTCATTTACATGGCTTGGGAGTAGGTGGGATTTACAAGAATTGGCTTTGATAATCCTCATAAGAGATAGAACGATAACAGATGAAATCAACTACTACTTAATATATGCTGAGGATAAAAGCCGACACATCGAAGTCATAATTCTCATGAAGTAAGTTTGTCAAATGCAATACAATCATGTGGTATCTTTAATTAGCACAAATTTTGACCTGAAGTGACAACTTCGGTCCCTGTCGATATTACTATTATGTCATATATTTTTTAAATGATAACCGCGATGACATCCTTTTCACTCCGACCCTATGCCCCTCACCCCAAAACACCAAATCATCTTATCACTCCTATTACTATTATGTCAATTAGTAAGTAGTAATGTAACAATGATGCATCTTTCTCACAAACCTTTCTTATCTAAATAATCAAACCATTGTTTGATAACCACAATTACTATCCCATCCCTTTCAGCACCACCAGCAATTTCAGATCACTGCATTCTCCATACACACACATGCATGTATATGAAAGGGTAAAAAAAAATATCTAACGAATATAATAAAAACAAACTAAAGAAACTCTTCCAAAAAAAAAAAAGCAATGTAACAATGTGAAAGTTTAGAAATGGAATGAAGCATTACCAATCGATTACTATCGGGAAGCGACAACCACTGTTCGAAAAGCTTCTCGACGAAATTAAGGTTAGTTTTGAGGGACAAAGTGGAAAACTCGGGGAGCTGCAACAATTCGACGTCCAACGACGCCGCATCAGTGACGACTTCCATACTCATCTAAAGAAATCTCGTTCCAATATCTCTCATTCAAAAAAAGCAAATCAGAAAAAAGCAGAAACAGAAGTAAAAAAAGGAATCCTGAATATGATATTTGTTTTGTAACAATGGAGAAGAAGTTGAATTTCAATGCATACGAATCGAAGAGAAATGCGGTTGAGGAATTGAGATTTGGAGCTGCGGAATCAGCACGGAACCCTAGATCTTTATGGTTTGAAGAATAAATAAATGAATTAGCGATAAAGAATATGAATATGCATAGTGTGGGAGTGATCTGAGATTGGATGTGGAATGGATAGAAAGTGAGAGGAGATTGATTAATGGAAGGAAAATTGTGAAGAGATCCACGCGATTTTTGAGGGACAAGGAACAAGGAACAAATAATTGTGCATTAAGAGAAAGATAGACTTTTTTTTTCTGATAAAGGAGAAACAAAAGGAAACTTGTTTTTTTTTTTTTTTTTTTTTTTAAATTGCTTCTATATTTTTTGTTTTTTATTTTGTAAAGTGGTGTAAATATTCAAATTTAGTGGATAATAGATGAGAGTGTAATATTTCATTAGCGTTGGGTCATATGATAAAAGATTGTCCGAAACATTTTATATATTAGAGCATGGGTTCCAACTTCCAACCCATAATCTTCGGTTCTTCTATTTATTGTTGCGTCAATTTTGATGTTAAATTCTTTAGGAAAAAAAAATTGAGTGCTTTATTTTTGTATTATTATTATTATTATATCATTCTTTTTGGGTTTAAATTTAATAATATGGACGACTTCTCAAAAAATAATAACACTGGAATTAAATTGAATATTCATATACATTAATAGGAGTAGTTATTTGTTAGTCGTTGTATTAAATAAATATAATATTTAGATATATATATATATATATAT
>JBBPBR010000005.1:4284620-4300695 GCA_037974775.1 Cicer pinnatifidum
TACGTAAGCACATAAAGTACAGATAAATAGTAAATATCGAAATTTGTAGGTATTAATATATTTTCAAAATAGATACTATTATTATACGTTTATGTTATTACTTATTATTATACTTTTATGGGTTAAATACGTCTAATTTTAATAAAATTTCAACATTTAAATTTTAATTCCTCAAATAAAAATATAACTTTTAATTCCTATAAAATTATTCAAGAAATAGTCTTAGTATAAATATATTTAATTATTTTTTAACTTCAAAAAAATTTAAATGCTTTAAAATAAGTAAACTTAATTTTTAGAGGAACTTTTTATATTATTGTCAATATGATTGAAAAAAATTTCATTAAAAAATATATACTCACTTAACAATAAAAACTAATTATCTGCATAATAATTTTATAACGACTAAAAATTATATTTTTATTTTATATAAATTAAAGTTGAAAAGTCAAAATTTTATAAAGACTAAAAATTTCTTTAATTTTAACTATAACTAATATGATTGCTTTTTTGTCTACTTACCCATGCAACAGAAAATAGTTTTGTTTCAATTCCTTTTTGGCATATATAATAAATTACATAACTACACGATTTTGGGGTAGAAATATTTGCTTCAAAAAAAGCTTTTTTACGTGTTAGTGTCTGAATGGTAATTACCCGCTACCAAGAAAGCGTGATCACCCTCATCTAGTGCATCCAGCAATCATAACTTAATCATTGTTGTACAATGATTTGCTAAATGAACACTTACAATTATGTAGCTCTCTCTAGATATGAATTGTAGAGTCCAAACTTCTGAATTTAAATAATATAAGTAATGTAATAGTATGAGTAGTGTATAATTATCCCATTTACATATTGTAAATGACGATTATAAACTATATTGCATTTATGTCTAATTAGCAAATAACTAAACTTTGATCATCTGTACTTGCCTAAAAACAAATTAGGACACAGCTTGAAGCTTTCCGTAAATTCAATCACGAGAAAGTAGAATTTCACCCATTTCTTGGTTTAAGAACGATCATCACAAATTCAAGGGCTTAAACATAAAATAAGGTTTTAAAAGAAAATTAACATTTTTTTTTTAAATAGCACATATTCTTGGGAAAGAAAATCCAAATGTGAACTTTTCCTTTGTTACATTGAAACTACATTTCATAATTTCAGATATTAAAAGACGGCTCATTTGAAATCAAAGTTCTATTTGATAACCCGATTTATACAGATTCTGGCCTATTTTCACTTGTGCAGAATACCCTTCCTTGACAATTTTGGTTTCTTCTGAATATGGTTCTGCAATGCAAACAACAAAAGAATTAAGTTGGACATACAAGAAATGGCATAACAAACTTCATATCATTAACAAAGTAAATTGCTACCTTCTGTTTCTCCAGTGCATCAAAATCAGTTCTCTCCCTCCACTTACTCTTGCGAAGTTTTATTGGCCGATTTCCAACATATTTACCTGAAATTGAGATATCAATGTCAGGATACTTGTGTCATTGTATTTGCCACAATCATCTCTACCTACAACAACAACAACTAAAGCATTTTCCAACTACATGAGGTCAATATAATGTCATGTAAAAAGTAGTCCATCAAACTTCAAGCTTCCCTTAACTTAAAATGATTTAACATAGTTTTAAAAATAGTAGAAGTTAGTTCTGACACATTCATTACAAATTAAAAAAAGTAATTTTTGATTCAATAAATATTCATTATTAGAGATTTTTACATGATAAAAATCACATTTTTTTAAAACATGTTATTCTTAAAGATAATTTTTATGAAGAGCTTCTCAAAATAGTTTTTCATTTTAATCATTTTTTGAAATTTAATTATTCAAGTTATAGCAAATAGATGAAATATTTAAAATGATATTTTATGATAAACTATTTAAATCAATTTTTCAATTGAAGCTTTATTTTTAAAATTCTTCTTTACAAAGGTTATAACAAAAAAATAAAATACTATAAAAATCATTTCATAAAAAATCTTAAACAAGCGGGCCCAATATCATTCTTAATCTTATCTTGCCTGGTCTGACCAATCATCTGGTAGACAGAATCCATTTATATATGTATGTATAAATGAAACAAATTTCCCTCATAACCGATTTTTATGCAACTGTGTGTAGCATCATGTATGATTGTGCCTGTATGGAATTTTCAAACTTCATATTTTAAATTTACAATGCTTAAAAGAGCAGCAGCCTCCTTGTTGATTTTGGCAAACCTATTTCCCTAACTAAAAAGTCAATATTATGTGGCATTAACCAATTTTCAGTGAAATATTGAATCAAAGCATATGTAGGCATGGCATACTACTTAAAAAACGAATGATCTGCATTTGATTTTCATAAAAGGGTTGTCTGAAGAAAAGAAAGCAGCATAATACAAAACATGATGAGAAAAAAGGCGATTATAGCAGTCTGCAACCTACTCACCATTCATTTCTTTAAGAGCAGCAGCAAGGTCAGCAGGGTTGGCAAAGCTTATAAATCCGTAACCCTTTGTTTTTCCAGTTCGCTTATCTCTAACAACCTAGACAAGAATCAAACACACCTTAATCACAGCAAATTACAAAGAAGATCCATGCATAACAAATACATTGCATATAATAAACACCAAGTTTGTTGAGACAAGCAAAATGCCAAAATTATAAATAACAGACAGACTGTCTAAACTTAATTAATTCAGATGAACTTCAGTATATCGCCATTCTCTAATAACAAATCCTCATCTTTCCAGTAACAAACCTCCGAGCAACAAACTCTAAGTCGCAACATGAGCTACTAAACACGTTTGTTTATTTATTTATTTTTGTAAATGATGGCCGTACATAAAGCAACCCGGAAGGCAGGTTCTGATTAGCTTCAAATGTCCACTGACTTGGTGTAATATGCAGATTATTTATTATCATTATCAATATTAACATATTCCACTAGAAAAAGAAACACAATAAGCAGTCAACAATCAAAGCCTATGTTGTCAATCCCAATAGGATCGCGCACGATACCGAAATCCCAGTGTGGCGGATGGCCTTTCTTCGACATGTCTGGCCGTGAATCGCACCTCACTGTCGCGGCCTGACCCAAGTTCTGTGATTTCCAAAAAACAGAGGTTTTTCCGAATTTTTTAATTCATTAAGGGTGTTTGGGTCTTTTTGGTCCCACTGAAGCCCTAATTATTTTATTAATATAAACCCACTATTTCGCTGATGAAACTGTTTCTTCCTAAGTCAGAAACAGTTATGTTTTCCTCCATCATTTTCTGCCTCTGTTCTAGTAGAACTTGATTACTTTTATAACTTAATTTTGATTACTATTACGATTACTATTAGAACTTAATTTTGATAACTATTAGCTCTTGATTTTGATGTTGGATTTTGGTTATGAAGTATTATTACCCCATTATTTTTGTGTATATTGCTATTTTTTAGTATTTTTGTCTACTGGTAGTATTTTATGTTTAACTTATACACTGCTTTTTGGACTTCACAATAGCGGTCATCTCGTTATCCGCTATCTGAGACTAACAACATATATCAAAGCTATGTTTGAATTTCCAGCTTATTGTTCAATGATCTTTATAAAACTAATTTTTACATCACAAATGAAATTTTGAGTGCACACGTATCTCTGGTTGACACTCAAAAGAACTGAGTCTCACCCTGCCCTCTGTCCTGGGTGGGAACTTTTCAAAGTCAAACTTAACAGCCCCTTTGCCAGCGCATTATTTGAATCTATATAAAAACTTATTTCCATATATTGATGAACAAAATTCTTCAATACTTTCTTTGAAAAATATACCAATTTGTGTCCAAACTTGTAAATTTATACTCGCTAACCAAAATCATTAAGTCAACCTGATTCCAACTGACTTTTGAGATCCCATAACAAAACATAATAAATAATAGACACAACACTAATTTAAACAAATTGAGTATTTAAATTCAAACATGTTAAACTATGTCACCATTAAATAATTTCAAGATTGCCTGTGAATTGTGAATAATGAGCAACGACGACGGAAACCCTGGGATGACAAAATAATGTATCAATTTAATCATAAAAAATGCCTGATAAAATGTAAGTTATGAAGCAAGACCTACCTTAAGATACACAAATCATTAACAACTCTTGAACCTTCAAACAAAAATCTGAAGAGGAAATTCAAAATGCTAAAACTAACCCAATCTTTACTAAAAATAAAATAATTTCAGTTTAGATAAGATGTCCACTTACCCGTGCCATGTTAAAGGAAGGGAATCTTGTGAATGCTTTTGAAAGAACATCATCATTGACTTCATTACCAAGATCACCGCAGAAGAGCCGATAATCATCTGATTAAACAAAGCAGTGAGATAAAATTAAACCATAAATCATTATCTAACTTGCGTAAGTATCACAAAGAGAGAATACAACACTACATCTCTGCATAAAAAAGATAGGAGCAATTCTTAAAACCATAATCTATCACCAAACAAAATCATGCTCATCATGAGAACAAGCAAGGACCAAGGGAACTGTTAAACTCCAAGTGTAAGAGTAACAAGAGAACGGAAATATGATCCATAAAGAGAGATGAAACAAAATGACAGAGCGGCCGATAAACAAGAAAGGCTTGGGACAGATAAATAAATTTCCAAGTTTTTACACCATCAACCTTAATTTTCCAATCTATTGCTCAAAATCTGTTTAATAATATTGCAAATCAACCAAAAAATTGTACATAAAAGACCCCTATGATAAATAACCTATGCTATAATTGTACATAAAACATAAAATGCACTGAGACAATTCAAATAGGTTCTACAAAACCGAATTGGGAAATAACAAATAATCTCTCACGACCAAACTTCCAATATACCTATACATTAAACATAAATAAAGGAATCCGAAAAAATTAAATGGCAATAGCAATGAAGAAAACCTAATCATACCTTCAGGCCACTCTGCAAGAATAGGATCCTCCCAAGATTGTCCAGCAGCTTTGCGAGGAACCGCTTTCTTTTTAGTCTCAGCTTTATGCTCAACATCGCTACTCGCAATCGCTGCTTTCACATTCTCAAGAGCCTCCGGCGTTATTATCTGTGCATCTCTCTCAAATAACTGCTGCGCCTGTTCAATCACAGAACACGATTAATTAATTAATCAAATCAATACCAAATTATCTCTATCTAATTTCGAAATACGAATGAAAAAAAAACCTACCTGATATTGCGGAACGGAGTAAGCCGCTGGCGGTGGAACGGGACCAACGACGGGTGGCGCGGGAATTGGAACGGCCGGAGAGGCAACGTACGGTGCGGCGTAGTGAGTTGTTGCAGGTTGTTGAAGATGAAAGGGAACGGGGAAGTAAGGTGCGTTGGAATATGCGAACTGCGACTGAGATGATGAGGAAGAAGGTGGTGTCGTCATGGAATTGGAAGGAATCGCAATTCGATGGAACTGAACCGTTTGATAAATCGAATTGGGAATTCAAAATCGCGTTTGGTTTAGGTTTGAGGTTTCGATTTCGTTTGTTCGTTGCTCCTTTGGAACAACTTGACTCCAGAATTTCTTTTTTTCCAAGCGGGCCCAACCAAACACTGTAGGTTCTACACCTCTACCTGGGTGCGTTAACTATGGGCCTACAACTAGTATGGGCTCACTTACTATAATGATATAAATAATATGGAAAAACTTTCGACACCTCCCGTTTTATTTATCTATCCTAAACACACCCTCACCCTTGAATTAATTTATGTTGCTTAAGATACCCCTCCCTCTACACAATATGCACCTACTCTTCCTTCCATAATCTGCATAAGAAACACCACCGGCATCACCCCTCCCTTTCCGGCCACCCTTTGATGATTGATACTTTTCTGGCTACCACTCTTTTTATATTAAAATTTAAGTTCATTAGTCGTTTTAATCGTTTTAGTCATTTTTATTTTTATTAATTTATTAAATTAATTATTTATTTTGAAATTTAATATTTTTTTTATTTTAATATTTTAATTAAAAAACGACTATGTGACATGTTTTAAAGAACGTAATATATTATAAGATAATATAAAATGATTAACTTCAATGAAATTACAATATATTATTTAAAAACAACTTTCATCTTCGGAAAACTTTTAGCTTTGTAATATAATTAATGACATAAAAATAATTAATATATCTAGATGATACTATATCATAAAATAGTATGTTACATTATTTAAAATATGTTAAGCCATCATTTTATTTTCTTTTAGTTTAAAAATATGAGGAATATACCAAAACGTTTGACTTTTAAAATAAGAAAATTAATTTCGTGAATTGATAAAAATAAATACACCAAAACTGTAATTATGTCTAAAATTTAATTGGTATAATTTTTATACATTATCAATATTTTTAATCATTCGTAAATGTGATTTTAAAAATAATTATAATAAAAGTAAAATATATTTAATTAATTAACGGTTGTGATTGACTAAAATTATAAAAATTGTTTATATATACTAATTAAATCACTTCTGTTATATGTAAGGAAATAAAGTTGTTCGTGTTTTTATATGTTTCAAAAGTAAAAATATAAAATGTTTTTTTTGAAAGTTATAATATTTGAAATGTCAAAAGAATTAAATTTAATTACATTCTTTTAAAAAAAATAAACAACTTTATTATGATATCTGAATCTAATTCAATCTAATGAAGTTGATATGAAATTATGAAATGAAAATTTAATATAATTTAAATAAAATAAATCCATTAGAATATTAAATTTAAGCGAAACGAATCAAGCTCAACTCGTGAATACTCTGATTGTGACAAAACCGCCCATAATGGATGTATTTATTTTTAATTATAATTCCTAGAAACCATGTCGATAAAAATCCCAGAATCACTATCAACGATTTAAGTTAAATGCCAAAATATACTCCCTACATTTCCGCATAAAAAACATCGCAAACTCCAAATTTTCTACTAAAGATGAAGTTGCCTTTACTTAATTTAGAGATCTTCGTTTTTTGGGTGTACGGAACTTAGGCTTTTTTAATACGGTACTGAATACCTACGTGATGATACGTTTGCATGATATTTTACTTAGAACTTGTTGAGTCGACGAATCCTACTATTTTATGCGAGAGAAAAGGAATAACACGATCAATAAGGTCAATGGGATATTTGTTTATTCCAAATTTTGAGAGCATACTCATATCGAGATATAGATTACAAAAATAAGGGACATGTGCCCACCATTTGCGTGGAGATATTTTCCAATCTAGTGTCAAATAGCAAATAAAAAATATAAACTAAAATAAATAAATATATTTAATCTAAATTTTAAATTATTTTTCTTTTCATTTGATGTGTTTATCATTAATATAAATATATTAATATAATATAGATATAATTGAAAAGAAAATTAATTAATATTATATTAAAAATTAATATAATGTTTTATTTGTTATTTTTTATTAAAAATGATTAAATTATAGTTATATTAATGATAAATGACATATTATAAACTAAATTAATTAATTTTTAATCACTAAATTATAATTTAATTGTATTTTAGAAAACCTACAAAAAAGAGTAATTTATTCTAAAATAAATTTATAGCTAATTTATTAGTAGCTAGTAGGAGGGAGTATAAATGGAAAGATTGAGGAAGGTAGAAGAAGGAAAGGAAGGGCATATTGCAGATTAGGATAAAGGTAAAAAAAGAAAGAAAGAGAGTGAATGCACAGTTAAGGTTTCCGTTTTTGTGGGTAGGAAGGATATCCATTCCAATTTAGATGGTGTTGGTTAATGTCGACAGGTAGTACAATTGGCACATGCGTCGTGGAAAATACACAAGAATTGCACGTGGCACAAGCTTTGATTGTGGTGATGTTTGTTTGTACGGTATTCATGAATTCATAAGATATCGAGCGAGCCTACCACATTTAATTATCGACTCTAACTCAGCCCCACTCATATTTTGTGGAGTTACTCACTCAAATACAGTCTTCAGGTTTCGTTCCAGGGAGTAGACACAACAAATTCTATAACTTGTCACCAATTTTTTCTGTTATAGCTATAATTACAAATACCCTTTCTCTCAAAATAAATTACGATCTTATATACTCTGATTATAATTTTTCTGATATCTATACGTTTTTTTTTTAATGTAAATCAACAATAATTTATATTAATCTAAATAATATAAAATTTTAATTAATTTGGTTATTGTTAAATTAATTTTATATATTATTATTTATCAAATCCGTCCACTTGCGAATATCCATATGAATACACGAAGTTCCCTTATTTTACTCTCTTTCTCTCATTTCTCTATAAACCCTCTCTTTTTCTTGAAATCAACTCATTTATTACAATATTTGGGCTTCTTTCTTCTTCTTCTCAAAATATCTTCTAATTTCCCCTCAAAACTCCCTTTTTTCATGTAACTCAATTATTATGAAATTTTAGTTTCTTTCTGTCTCGTATTCTTTTTTCCTAAAAATATCATCTCATTTCACCCTCAAAACTTCTTTATTAAATATCTCACTCCTAAATGATTTTTTTATCAAAAAAAATTAATTAAATTCCAAAACAATAACAAATATGTAAAATTAATTCAAAAATTTAATTTAATTACAATTTTAGTCCTTATATTTTTATTGAGTCGCGAAATTGGTACCTCTATTTTAAAAATCAACAATTTTGATCTCTCTCTGAATTTTTTAACTAAGAAACGATGACGTGAGATGTTTTAAATAATGTGACATATGATAGACTGACGTATAATGATTAATATATATGAAATTATAATAAAAAATGTTATAAAAACTGAAATTTCAACTCCATAACTTTTTCATATTTTTTATTTAATAAATAATATATGAATAATTAATGCATATAAAGAATTCTATATTATAAAATTGTATCTCACATCATTAAAAATATGGCAAATTTTTATTTTTTAATTCAAAAATATGAGAGAGACCAAAATTATTGACTTTTAAAATAAAAAAACTAATTACATAAATTAGTTTCAAAAACACCACAAACGCATATTATCAGCTTTAAAGAAAAACAGAGAAAGAGAAGAGTTGAAAGTAAAAATATTTTTAAGTCGTAAATAAAAGATTAAGTAGTTTAAATAAATTATATTTAAAAACGATTTGTTTGATAATTTAATGAAAGATAAAAACTTCAATTTTTATTCAATCCTGAGCTCCTCATTTTATCCAATTACACAATCAATTCTAAAATCAAATAAAATATAATTAGATACAATGTGCAATCTTTTATTTTTCTGCATATCAAATTACTATCAATGGGAAAATAAGAGTGTCATATTTGAACGTACGTATGCGGGCGTACCACTTTCTTTCTTATCAATTATCAATGTTTTTTTTAGTTTTATACTACTTGCCAAATCAAATCAGTGAACCATAGAGAATAATTATCATAATAAGCCAAACTCTTCCTATTTCAAAAACCATAATTATATTAACCTTTTCTTTTTTTGTTTGACGTCAATTATATCAACTTTTCTTCATTCTACCAACAGGGTTAGGTTTTTATCTTTGAAATAAAAATTTGAATAAAGGGTCTCCAGTTATGCCCAAGATGACCTAGCCAAATCTTCCCAAAAGAGACAAATCCATCGTCACCGTAATAAAGTGAACCATTTTTATGAATTTATTAATAATAACTAATTGTATTTTTATTTGTCCACTATTCTGTCCAACTTTAAACCGTGATTTTTCTTCTTCTGAAACACATGAGGTGTCATGCTCTTTTAATTTAGCTTTTCAGTATTTTTTTAATTTTATCTTATAAAATATAGTAAATTATATCAAAATTAATTTATACATTTGAGAAATTTTAATTTTGAATTCGAACAAAATATTAAATTTAATAATATTAATATGTTTCATTTAAAATAAAATTTAATGACAATTTATCATTTTAATTTAAACTGACATCAACAAGCACAACCATTAATAAAAATAGAAAAATACAATTGTACCTCACTTGATCAATTTAATGTGACATCAACTAAGATAACTATTTCATGTATAAAAACGATGTCAATTACTTATAATTAATCGTTGTTAATACTTTAAATGATTTTTAAATATAAATTTACAACGGACCACCCTAAAATATCTTTAATAGTACAATAATTTAAGTGGATTCTCCAATGCCACGTTACTTAAAAACAATCAATTAAACTTTTACTTCAATAATATGACTATGAAGAATTCATCATAGATCCTACACCTTACTTCACTCTTTTTGTCTATAATTTACCTCACATTTTAATATTTTAATATTTATTTAGTTTATTTTTAGCTTGAATGGTAAAACCATTTTTACCAACGGTGTTCTGCTGTTCTATTTTATTTTATACTTTTGTTAAAATGGTGTTCTACTTTTCTAAATTATAATTTACCAGTTAGAGTCCATCTAAAGTATTTCAAACGTTACTAATATTTGATTGCTACATCCGATTATATATTTGTTTTGACATACTCTTTATTAGGTGATGATTCCAAAACAAAAATTAACCCTAAAGTACCCTCTAGAGTGAAGAATGGAGAAAGAAAACCAAAATGGGAGAGGGAGGTAGTTGTTCTTCTAGGTTTGAGTTAACAACGAATACTTTAAATTTTATAAATTTTAATTTGTATTATATCATTTAAAATATCAAACTTAATTCCCATCACATCTTGATCGACTACCATCTTAACCGCTGAATTATCTTGAACTATATTATACATAAATTGATCAATGCCGTATGTGAAGCTTCCACTTTATCAATGTTTTTTTTCTTCTAATGAACCACTTAGTGAATACTTTCTTTCAATAATAGATTGATTGCTTTAATGATTATATTACTTTTATATATATATATATTCCTACTATATCTAGTAATAATAGATTGATTGCTTTAGTTATTATATTAATTATATATTTCTACTATCTAGTGCCTAGTACAAGACATCAATCATCATGAAGGCTGTTGCTACCTTAATCAATACTATTTCAAGCTCACATAAATCTTCAAGTAATAACTTCCATATTTAATCAAACCTCCTAATCTCACTCTGGTGTAATTGTGTGTGTATTCATCAAGACAAAGAAATTCATCCTATAGCTATTAGCAAATCGTTCCACCTCTTAAAAGTAAAATTTCAAAGAAGGAACACAAAAGAATCATCCTCTAGCTATTAGATATCGACGTATAGATACATCATAATACTCCATCCGAATATTATCATAAACAAAAATAATTATTTTTATATTAATTAAAAAAATAATTTTTTTTAATTTAATATAAAAAACAATTTAAATTTATAAAATTTTAAATGTTATTTCATTAAAATAAAAGTATACTAATATTAAATGAATGGAAAATAATAATTTTTTATTTATAATAATAACTATATGTTAATGTGACTTTTTTATTTATAATATTTATTAGGGGGAATATATAATAATATGTATTTAATGGAAGACAAATATATATCATGGCCCAATCATATTCAATATCCACACCAAATGATATATATATTAATCCCGGGAAAATAAAGTTTAATAATTTTGAACAAAGCACATGCTTCACAAATACATTAATTAGATGCACGTACAAGATTAAGTACAAGAATTGAATCTTAACATTATCTTCTACTGCTACTACTAGCTATAGTTATGATCAAAAGCATACTTGTTGGTAGCTAGAGATGGAGCTCAGTAGTTAATTTCCACCATTTACCATACTTACTTCACCCTCACTCAAGAAAGTAAGTACTCATAATTAATTCCAAACCCATCATATCAACAATCTTCTTGAGCACCACATCAAACACCTCTTCTTAGTCATAAAAATCACCTAATCAAAAACACAAAATGTTATAAATCACATCATCAAACAAATAATAATTCATATATAGAAGTTCACTAACTAACTAACTCTAATGAACATAAAACAAGGGGTATGTAAGTAAGACAGTAATGAATATTAGAAATAAAAAAGCATAAAAATGAAGATAAAAAAGAAAATAAAAACCTTATAAGAATTAGTTAAGGTAGGTGGATTGAATAGAGAGATCTGAAAGAGAGGAATTAAGGAGCAGAAGTAGTAGTAGTAGTAATATTGTTAGATTTATTATTAGGTCTTTTTCTTTTCTTTTCATAACTAACACCTCGAGCTTTAGCTTGAAAATCACGAACATCCCTCAAATAAATCCTAACAAGACGAGCACCAAAAGGGTTGGACTCGGGGCGACCACCATTCTCTTCGAAAGCGGCACGAAGGCGACCGATGAGAGCGTCGAGGCTACCCCACGCCTGACGAAGAGGACAAGGACAAGGAGCAGGAGGGTTAGGGATTCCAAAGAAAGGACAAGGATGGTTATGGACTTTGGTTTTACCGAATTGATCGAGGTAGTTTAGGAATTGAAGAACGTGTGAACCGTTGCATACTGATAATGATAGTGGTGGACGGTGGTTTTGTAGATACTGGCAGAATGTATTCCAGTCTCTCCTCTTTTGGTTTTCGTAACGACTTGAGGATGTTGTTGAACTTGATCCACCACTGTTGTTTGTATTTGTCGGTGAAGATGGTGATGTTATCGGTGTTGAGTCTGGAAAATCCATCTTCACCTAGATCTGGATTAATAGTTAATTACTACTAGGGTTTAGTAATAATGGATTGGGAGAAGAGTAACCTGGACAGTGAGGAAGAAGAATATTGTATGTCAGAGAGAGAGAGAGAGAGAATCGAAATTGAAGGGAGTAAAGTGAAGTGGATGTTTAGATTAGTTGAATTTGGTTGGGGGTTATAATGGAAGGTTTGAGGGGAATGAATTGTGGGTAAAAGGGTGAGATATAGGATATTTGTTTCCAGAAAAGTGGAAGTGAGAGTGTGAGTAGAAAAGAAACCAAGGGTTAAATGAAGGAAAGAAGAGGAGAGGAGATTGTTTGGTGTTTTGGTGTTTCAAAACAGGACAAAGTTTGGCAGTGAGCACTCATGATCGTGACCAAAGATGACCAGACACACTTTTCTAATTCTCACTATCATCATCTTCAATATTCCTCACTCTTCTTTCACGCGCGTGCAATTCAATGCTAAAATAACACTACTTTCCATTCATCCTCATAATTCATATCATTTACAAATTTATTGTTCAAAAAGAGAAAATACATTAGGACAAAAATCAATTTTATATAAAACAAACGTCACATTTTTTTTATTACATTTTTTTTTTATAATTTGTAATAATAATAAATGAATGATTATATATGTAAGAGTCCCTTACATACTAAAAATAGAGAAGGTGTATTATAGATATATTAACCGAAGTGATAAACCTTGCTTTTAAGTAAGTTATTTGCTTCCTAATTGAAGCTCAACATATATAGTACTAGTTTGTTACTACTAATACAAAAACCAAGGTAGCCCCCGTTAACCCGATAAGCTGTTTGTTATGGAAGGGTTGAATGCCAAATTGCCATTGTTATAAATGGTAAAAGTATCGGCATGTGTTATGTTCTACTTTAGAGTAGGAAACATAACACTTTGTATTTTCTAATCTCAAAACCCACAAATAGGGGCAGGCCAGCATTAGTGATTTCGGGATGTCCAACGGATTTGCTCCTATTAAGCTACTAATGTGGATGTTGTAGGAACCAATAAATACATAGATATATTCACGTAGAAGAAATATATTGTAGTTAAAGTAAACTATCTTTCTACTTAAAATGGAAAGAATAAAACATTTGTTTAAGGTGCCGTTTAGGGTGGTACTTGCTCACGTGACATAATTTCTCCACACTGGGGCGTTCAAATATTTATTCAATATTATTTATTTATTGTTAACCAGCGCTTTAAGATTGTTGTGATTACAAAAGGAAATGGTCGAAGAATGTCTTTTTTTATTTTAAAATAATAATTTTTTCTTTTCCTTTTGGAGACGGCAGATCCCGAATTCCAACTCAAATCTCCAAATCTATATATGTATGTGTAATTTCATTATTTACTTTAAAAAGTTATAATAACATTATCTTATAGTTATAGCATTGTCTTAATATTAAAAAGTTTATTCTACAATATGTGGAGTTTGATGAAATAAACTTTTTTCCAGAGTCCACCTTTGGCCGAGTAGTTGTTGAAGTGTCACTTCTGTTAATTTTTCCTTCTGATCATTTTATTCAACTTTTTATACAACAATAATGTATAAACACTTTTAATTTCTAATATCTATTTAATATTAAATTTATCTTTCTTTCTATTATATCATTAATATTACATTATTTTCCATAATTTTTATGTTTAATATGTCATTTAAATATGTAGGTGCCTATTTCATATTTTTTGTCTTTTATATGTAATGAATAATACAAAAAACAAAGCATGGGATGGGAGCCCCACAAGTCTTGTAAGATGTAACATCAACGCTTTACTGAAAATGACTGGAAAAGTAATTGAAGGTTTTCTGCAATTTCTGTAAAATTAGATCGTAGTTAGGTTCTTTCTTTCTCCTTTTACCCAACACCTTATTCCTACGTGACATTCAAGTCTAACCTTCTATTTTATTCAAATGAGCATATGGCATATTATTATTATCATCATCCGTTGGCACCGAAATAAAATATAAGTATAATTTAAAATATTTATATATTAACTTGAATAAATTTTAATTAAATATATTATTTTTTCATTTCAATCTAAAAATAATATCTCATAAATAAAAAATAAATTAATGATAATTTATAATTGATAGCGAATAGTTAATTAAAATGTTTATTAGGATTAATAATTTAATTCATTTAAAAATGTAAAATTACATAAAAAATATCTTCATAAAATGAGGTGGATTATTACTTAAAATTACATTTGAAAGAAAAAAAAAAGTGATGTTTTGTTAAAAAAATGTTCGAAATTTTGTATTATCATGCAACTAAAGTTGTTAATATCATGAAGTTACAAATTGGAGTTAAAAAATTACCACTAACTTGAAAAATAAGAGAAATGTATAATAATTTTTTAATATAATATATTTATATAGTATGACAGTGAGGAAACTTCGCAACCCTAAACATGTTGGCTATTCCATTTTAACAATGCTAATTACTCAATAGTGAGGTGGATTAATGTGGAATTTGCAAAACATTCGTGCATTAATGTATATTTTAACATTAATTAATTTTTCATTTTAAAAAAACAATAATTTTCTATTTGAAAATACTAATTAATTTTTTATTTAAAAAAGTAGATAAAATATTATAATAAAAATAATAATGATAAAACTTATATTAATTAATGTTTGACATATTTTAAAATTAGTAATTTAATATTTTTTAAGATTAAAATGATTTTTTATTTTTATGTATTATTAGCATAAATTTTATTTACACACTATAATTAATTATATAAATAATTTTTAAAATAATCACGAAAAAATACAAAAATAAAAAGTAGCTTATAATTTGATGGTTGTGATTCTTTCGCAATATAAAAACTGTTTGTGGTAAGAGGTATCTGTTTATTGTTGCCAACAGACTCGACTGGGATAGAATAGATTTAGAGCACGTACCTGAATGTGTACAGCGGTATTATAATTGTATTTAAAATTATATAAATATTTGTATTTATTTATTTTGATTATAAAATATGTTTTCAGTTATTAAATGTATTTTTTTTTGTCGATTCAGTTTATAAAATTATTAATAAAATAAATTCTTAAAGACATAATTGCAATTTCAATCGTTTAGAAATTATAGTGTACTTCATACATTTATAGATCAATATAACGGTTTGTCATTTTTTTTTCTTATGAATATTTTTAAAAAAAAATAAAAAATAGTGACTTTTTTAGATATATACAAAAAATACATAATAGATATTTTACATTAATATATTAAATATAAATACATCCATCAAAACAAGAAAACTAAAAGTATCGTATCAAAACAAAAAACAAAACAGTATTACATTTATACGACTAAATCACTAAAATAGTATAAAATTAAAATTAAATTTGTGTAAAAAACATTTATTTTAATAAATTAAAAAAATGACTTAAAAAAATA
>JBBPBR010000005.1:4320080-4335470 GCA_037974775.1 Cicer pinnatifidum
AAACGGCAAAATAATTACTATTTTGTTGTAAAAAAATTATAACAATTAAGTCCAAAATTTTGGGATTTTCTTATTGGGATTTTCATTTTATTTTTTGTTTAATTTATTTTCAAATTCAATTAAAGAAAAAATATATTAAACTTTTAATATTTGTGTTATTATTTGAGTAAATTTTTATTAAGGAGTTCATTTATCATATTGATATAGTGATGACCGAGTGATATTAAGAAACTCATCCCAAAAAAATTAGATTTTTATATTTAAGAATTTTTAGTGAAGCGTTAGTAGTTTGGTTAATTATGAGACTATTTTTTCACTCATACCCAACCACTGAAATTCGTAAATATTTATATTTTTAAACTCGTGTGACTCATATAATTCGTCTATATATCATATTAATCCATTGAGTGACTTGAGTTCAATTGGGTCAACTGATTTTACTCGACCATAACAATTAGATATATAATCTGTCTATTTGATTATCTTTTAAAGGATTGTTTTTTTTAAACAAATACAAAATAATTAATTTAATTTGATTAAATTGATTAAGTTTTTATAATAAATTACCACGAAACCAAAAATTAAATAATTAGATACGAGTGGTTAATAAAAAAAAAACAAATCGTCTAAAAATATCAAAGTTTGAATTTTGACTGAAAGAATTATTATTCAAATTATCAAAGTTTAAATTTTGATTGAAAGAATTATTAGTCATATTGTATTTATTTTTTGGGATTATACATTTCTCTTAAATTCAAAGAGTTAAATAAAACAAAAAACATTTTTATTTTGCAATTTATGAATGATGATTGTAATTTGGCATGTCTAAAATTTTGAACCATAAAAGAGCACATAAATTAAGCTAGAAAAAACAATGTGACATAATTTACCACAAATAAATACTATAATTCCAAAAGAAAAATGAATGAAAAGTGGGGCAAGAAATGACACAAGCTGACTGCCCTCACTACTCACACAATAATATCAGGATAGGTGGATACATGCCCCGGGCCAGACAGTGAGTGATACTACTGATAAGTAGAGAAGGTGTTTGACAAAATGACGATGCCATTTCTGATCTGAGTGTGAGATTGTGTCCGCAGCTTCCTTTCCTTCACGTGCTTTTGATTTGAGTTGTTCTCTTCTCTTAGATCCAATCTCATTTCAACCCTAAATCAAATTCCCCAATTCCTCTTCCTTTCATTGTCAACTACTAGTCCTTTCTTCATTGCCATTTTTTCCAAGGAAATTCCAAATTACCGAAACTTCCACTTCTTTCCTTTTCCTTACATCATTCTTCACCAACTCTCTCCACTTCAATTTCTCTTCACACTACATACACTATTCAAATGCCCAAACTATTTCCACCAAATTCACTTATTTCTATTCTCAATTTCATTTTCATTTCATTTCAACACTAATTTCCCCACATCACATTCACATTCACATTCACATGGAAGACACATCCAAATACTCCCACAGTCCTGTCCACGTGGCAGTCGCCAACCGCGACCACGCTTCCCTCCGCCGTCTCGTTTCTACCCTCCCCAACATCGCTAAACCCGGCGAAATCAACACCGAATCAGAATCCCTCGCCGCCGAGATTCTAGCCGACGAAGTCTCCTCCGTCATCGACCGCCGCGATGTTCCCGGCCGCGAAACCCCTCTCCACCTCGCCGTACGTCTTAGGGATCCAACCTCCGCTGATATTCTAATGTCCGCCGGCGCCGATTGGAGTCTTCAAAACGAGCAAGGCTGGAGTGCTCTCCAAGAAGCAGTTTGCAACAGAGAGGAATCAATCGCTCTCGTTATCGCTCGCCATTATCAACCTCTCGCTTGGGCGAAATGGTGCCGTAGGTTGCCGCGAATAGTTGCTTCCGCTTCTCGAATTCGCGATTTCTATATGGAGATTTCTTTCCATTTTGAAAGTTCTGTTATTCCTTTTATAGGTAGAATTGCACCTTCTGATACTTACCGTATTTGGAAACGTGGTTCGAATCTTCGTGCTGATATGACACTAGCTGGCTTTGATGGATTTCGCATTCAACGTTCTGATCAGAGTTTTTTGTTTCTCGGTGAGGGTTACACTTCGGAGGATGGTAATGTGAATCTTCCCAATGGTTCTTTGATTTGTCTTTCTCATAAGGAGAAGGAAATTAACAATGCTTTAGAAGGTGCTGGTACACAACCTACTGAAGCTGAAGTTGCTCATGAAGTTAATTTGATGTTTCAGACGAATATGTATAGGCCTGGTATCGACGTTACTCAGGCTGAGCTTGTTCCGAATTTGAATTGGAGGCGTCAGGAGAAGACTGAGATTGTTGGGAATTGGAAGGCTAAGGTTTATGACATGCTCAATGTAATGGTTAGTGTGAAATCAAGGCGGGTTCCAGGTGCTTTGGTGGATGAAGAGATTTTTTTGAATGGAGAGAATAATGATGAGTTTGATGATGTGTTGACTGCTGAGGAAAGAATGCAGTTGAAATCTGCGCTACGGATGGGGAATTCGGATGGTGTTTGTCAGGATGACGAGCATGGAGGAGGCGGAGTAGGGGGAGGGTTTGATGGTCGTGAAAATGTAAATGAGAATTGTGAAGTTAATGGTGTTGTTAAAGAGAAGAAGGGTTGGTTTGGTTGGAACAAGAAGAACTTGAAGAATGGTGGTGATGAACAAGAGGTTTCGAAGAAATTTTCGATGTTGGGCCAAGAAGGTAGCAACCAGAGATCGAGCGATCAGCAAAAGCAACAGCAACAGCAAGAGTTTCTGAAGGAGGACCATGGGGAAAGGAATTCAAAGAAAGGAAAAGATCAAAACTTGAAGAAGAAAAAAAAGAAAGGAGCGAGTAACGAGTCTAAGAGTGAAAGTGAGTTCAAAAAGGGTGTAAGACCTGTCTTGTGGTTGACACAAGACTTTCCTTTGAAAACAGATGAGCTTCTGCCGGTACTTGACATCTTGGCGAACAAGGTGAAGGCTATTAGGAGACTTAGAGAACTTTTGACAACCAAACTTCCTCAAGGAACCTTTCCTGTCAAGGTAACCTAAATACTATCATAACATTCAGTGCTTCATTTTTTAACGCATAGTGGCTTTGTACTCTTCTTGTTACAATGTGCTTGCATTACCTGTTTTTTTTTATATTTTCTGATAAGTCTAGTTAGATGTGATTCTATTCATACATATATTACATAAGACTAGATTCAAGTCTATTTCTTTCTTGTCCAAACATTACATGACTACATATATAAGACTAGACTAGATATAAGTTTAGTTACGTAACATCCCGCTATTTCGAGACATTAACTATCAAAATTTTAAAAGTAAAGATACATATTTGTTTTTTTTCTTTTTATGAATATCCATTTACTTTAAAATCCATTAATAATTTTTCAATTGTATTTTCAAAAAATAATGAATCAGAATATTCACAATTACAATAAGTAAAACAAAAGAAACTCCTATAGGCAAAACTCTTGGCGTTTTACTATCTAAAAATAAATCTTACTAGGTCATAATTCTGGACGCTTGTGGAAAATTCTCCCAACAAGTCTAATACTAGTATAAAAGTATCTCAGATCCTCCAACTACATGCTATTGTACTTCTTGGCATTTCTCCTACTAGGTTGACCCGCAACATTATTCACTCAAGTGACGTCCTGTGGGTCATCTCTAAATAACAAACACAAAGTAAATAACTATGCATATATATTTATTATAGCAAGAATATAATTAAATCATATACTTCAATTAACAATTATAACACAAAACACCAAAGGTACAACTTAAACAAAATGCACAAATCTTATTTGTTAAAGTAGATATCAATGCATGATTCCAGAATATCACCACCCGATAGAGCAAAGAGTCCCACCATTGGACGAATGTTCTTCAAAGTTTTATCTCCAGTACCCCATCGTTGAATATTTTTTTGATCACTTTACCTTTTCAAGGACATGTCATCACGTACTCGCGACTAGGTCTAGACCACCAACGCACGGATGAATGTCATCACCTTAATTAGTAACAAAGTGTCCAAAACCAATCTAGTTTAGATACAAAGTTATCATCTTGATTAATCATCCGATACCAATCAAAATACGCAAATTGCTTAATCTAATAATATCACTCATAAACATATAATTCATATAACATATATTTTGAAGATAACACAAACAAAACCAATACATAAAATCATAGTGGAATTATATCACATATAATTCAATTAGGAAAATGAATAAAGTGATTCCCTTACCGCAAGGTTTTAAGACACACTATTTCTTTATATTTTTAAAAAATATCAATTCTCTCAAATTAGCTAGCACACAAACAAGTAACAATAAAACGATTTTGAATCTATATTTGACACAAGTGCCTCACGACAAATCCAATAAAATAAAGGAAAAAAATTTAATTTTTCAAATATTTTTTTTGGACCAAATTCTAATATAACAAGCATCAAGAATCCCTAACACTACTTTAGTACATTTTCAAAAATTTAACAATAATAGTTAACGACATTTCAACGCAAAATCCATTTTAATTATTACAAAACAAATTAACAACTCTATCATAAAATTATTTTTAATTTTATAAATCAACACAATATTCACACAATTTTGTCATAAAAATCATAACTTTAACCTTCTAAAAAAAATAACTATAATAAAAACTTTCAACACATTTATTATTTTTGAAAAAATTATTATTTTTAAGATCAATAAGGTTTCAAAAAATTTCTTCAACAATCAAACTATCACAACATAAAATTTTAACCTAATAAAAATTGAGTTTGTAGTCAATAACTACTTCTATCGATTAAAACACGATCCAACTTTTATAACAACTTCGGATGAAAATTAATTTTCGACATAGATAAACATTTGCTCTAATAAAAAAATGTTTCTATATCAATATCATAAAAAAAATAAGAACAGTTCTAAGAAAATAAATTGCATATCACAATTTTGCTTTTAAAACTAAAAAAAATTTCTTACACAATAATAATAATAATATCAAAACCATTTTCCAACTTATCTATCATTATAAAACTATTTACTAAAAATAAAAATCAGTTTTTGATCAATAACAACAATAAATACTTTACCATAAAAATTAATATTTTAATTTACAAATATAAATTTGTATCATAAATTATCGTTAAAAGGTATAGATGATATACTTGAATCAAGTTAAAATTTAAACGAAATTGGAGCAAGTTTCTTGCACAACCGGAGACCACCGGAATCAATTTTCTTTCTTTCCCTCTCTCGTACACTATGTATGATTCAATATTCTTTTTTTTTTTTCTAACCTAAGGTAGCTATTAACCACGGACTTAAACATCTTTTTTTTTTCTTTCCTTTTTGTCGACCTAACCTAATAACTAATTAGAGATTTATATGGCTTTTCTGTTTACCAACATTTGAGAATTGACTAATCTAAAATATTTTGATTGTTTTTGTTTTTTAGAAATAGTTAAATCGTGCCATTATTATAAATATTTTTTGAAGTACTTTACAAGGAAATATTAAAAAAAAACATTGATTTGCACATATTTTAGTAAAATATTCAATAAAATTAAATAAATCATGTCAACACATATATATTTTTCAAAAATAATAATTAAATAAAGAATAAAATTATAACAACCACATTATAAATTATTGAAAAAAAAAATATATTTCACACACTACAGAAAAATGCCGGTCTTACAAGTTAGATGTGATTATGCTCAATATCAGAAACTATCATAGTGAGTTTATGAATAAAAGCCTACTTTTATTCTTCAAATATTACAAACGTCCATTATTGTGGTCATCGGATGATTTTGCCATCAATTTAGAGTATGTTTGGTCTCATAACAAAAATATTTGAAAATAGATAACATAATGAAAATAACGTGACCTTGTAATTTAAAGGAGAAACAGGAAATTGCAAAAACTGTTTTCTCAAACCAACCAGGCTAAGGTTCCTAATGGTGTCGAGATTACATTGGTCATCCATATATTTTTTTATATCAAGTCCCTAAATCAATGCTCCTTCCCTACATTCATTAATGTCAGCACGACAAAGAAGAAACAATTTTGGGGACATTTTGCTTAATCGAATTTTGATAACAAAAATTCAAAGAACTAAGAAGTGATGACATTTGTACTTTATGAAGATGAAAACAGGAGTCTATTCAATGAAGTTTTTTTGAAGTGATTGCAATTTGTCTAGACATTCTCCCGCCCTCTTGAAAGTTCTTTAGTTCTTACTGTTGGGTTTGGGGATTGGGTTTTGTTCTTTTCCTTGACAGTGCATGAGTGACAGATTCTTTCTCTATTGTCATAAGTGAGTACGAATCAATTTCTTTGATCTCTAGTACTCTCCATCAGTCTAGTTCCAAATATTGATGGTTTCTGTGCGGAGATACTATCATCATTCTATTGTCAAATATGTTACTCGAGCCCAGTGTCGTTATTTAAAGACATTAATGGTTCCTAGTGTTTTTCTCCCTTTGAATCTGTGTCCTAATTGAACACTCGGTATGGAGCTGAGTCAAAATTATGAGAAGTTTCTCAGGTCCCTGACTTATGCCCAGTATTCTTTAGGCTGATGCATGGCGTTTCCTCTCTGTCCATTAAAATCTGAAGATATATTGCTATTCATCATCTATGTTGATCAATGTATTGCAAAGCAAATTCCATTTGTTGTCCAAACGTCATTAAAATTGCAGTAGTGCCTTTTCTATATTTCATTATAGATTTTGTGAAAACTCTAGCAGTCTAGCACTCCAATAGTGGAGTCACAATGACGTTCTAAATCTACTGGACATCAACACACATAACAACCCTTCTTTCTCAGTATAAGTCTTCTATTTGCAATAGAAAAGGATGCCGAAATCCAATGTCTTATCCTTTATGAACATTTTAGAGACACTTTTAAACAAACCAGATGTATATAGGATATATTTTGATATGTTGGTTAGTATTTTTTGTATGACATATTTTATTGTATAATAAAATTAATATTTTATATAACAATTAATTTATCATATTACTTTGCTTATCTATTTCCTGCCGGACTTTTTTTAGCCTCTTACCAAATGTTGTGTCAGTGTTTGCAAGTTGCAGCACTGTTTCTCAGACCTCTGGTTATGCTATTGCTATGCAGGTAGCTATTCCTATAGTCCCTACTATAAGGGTTATTGTAACTTTTACAAAATTTGAGGAGCTTCAGACATCAGAGGAGTTTTCAACTCCACTCTCTAGCCCAGTCTACTTTCAGGATGCCAAATCCAAGGAATCAGAAGGGTCGACATCCTGGATTTCGTGGATGAAAGGAAATCGTGGTATGATATCTAGTGACTCTGATAGTCATAGTCACAGTCACAGATATAAGGATGAAGTAGACCCTTTCATTATTCCGTCAGACTACAAATGGGTGGATGCAAATGAGAGGAAACGCCGTATGAAGGCAAAAAGAGCCAAAAGTAAGAAAAACAAGAAGCAGTCAGTTGCTAAAGGAGGAGATGGAATCCATCAGGGGAGTGATGATGTGGGAGAATTATACAAATAGTGTTGTACATCTGTAATGGCCACTTTGATAATCATTTCCAGAGAGGAAGTGTAAAGAGTATTTGTACACAGCTGACTATACCTTTCGCATTGGACGATCTCGCGAAGAATTTACCGGGAACTTTTCGTGTGATCCTTGCTCTTCAAGAGAAGGATGCTTTTATGTTTTTTTGCACATTTGTGATTTCAGACCATGTAGAGAGCTTTCATGGTCTGAAAATTGTTGTATTGTCATGTGAAGTTAAAATGAAGAGTGTATCACCTTCAATTAGTTGGCTACTTGGCTTCATTCTAATTTTCTCCAATATTTGTATGTACATCTATATACACAATATCTTGCACTTCTCTGAGTGGTATCTCAGTCGCTATTTTTCCGACTGACATTGACATAGTAAAATTTGTTGTTGTTGTTGTAACTCTTTTCATTGATAGTTTGGATCTTCTTTGTTGCCTTTTCTTTTCATCAAGGTGGATCATCCAATTTTCTTTACATTTTGAGTTCTTATCGAATGATATCATTCAATAATCTTGATGGAGTATTGATTTGAACAAAGAAGGAGAGGTGAAGGGCATATATACGGATGTTTGATTTAGAGGGGGTGAGGGAAAATTAATTTATACTAGCATTTATGTTTTCGGGATGACAATAAGTATACTTTGAGTTGGGTAATATAATGTCTGTCTATATATTTTCATTCTAAAAAAAATAATACAACATTTGGATCTATACAACTATGATAATGACTTTAATACTCTATATGGTACATGCATATATGGATGTATACAAATATGGTTATTATGTAAACAATTATTTTTAGAGGATACTCTAGTATTTTGGGATATGTGAAAAATGTATTTTTTTCTCTGCTTTATGTTGATATTATTTTCTAGGGTCTGACCTCTCTTATTACTAGATCCAACCCTAATTTGGGAGTGTGTCCCCTACCAAAATTCTGTGGTCACCAATGATTATGATAGTACAAATGGGAGACATATGTTGTGTTTCATACAAGTGAGTGTTCCCAACCAGTCAACCCCCTTTCACTTCTCACTCCATTCGAGTCTATGTGAAATTTGCCTCTATAGGGTCAATTAGTGTCCAGCTCGATCGTCCCTGTTGGCCTCGTGAAACTGACAAATGAGTGGCAACTGAATTGGCACTGAACATCAAAGATTGAAGGGTGCAGACATTTTGGGTCTCCGAGTGACTGAGTGGCCAAAGAGTTTGGTACCCAACATTATGAGTCGTAATTTTTTTAATTAATTATCAAAGGAAACTTACTGAAATAAGCTAACATATAATATAAACTATTTTCATTAATTCTTGCAAATACTTACACTAGTGCTTATGTAATAAGACATTTAAATAAATTGTAAATAATTTCTTCAAATTTATGAACGAAGTAGGTACTCCCCGCGAGAAAGAACAAAAAGGAACCATACAAAAAAAATAATGGACTAGCAGAACAAAGTCCAATCATTTTGAATAATTGATTTTTCCATCACTCTTTCTATTAGAGATCATGCTGCAGTAATTATACATACTACTTACTCATTATTATCATAATAATATTTACAAATGATATAATTTACAAGAAATTACCAAAACCTATCCTTGTTAACACTCAAGTATCCAGCCATTACCTTTCCCCCAGTATTTCTCATTCCATCTATAAGGAAGGACCAAGTAGAACCCAATGTCCCAACAAAAAAATCTGAGTCAGCAGCCATTAAGAAATTAACTAGTGGATAATTAGTGCTAATCTCTCTACCTAAGCTGGCTTCATAGTCTGCCATTGACATGTTACTCCTAACTTGGCGCCTTACCTTTGTATAGTAAAAGTTCCAATGTGAATATTCTCTTGTTTTGTCAATTACTTGCTGAATCAAATCAAGAGTAGTATTTGTGTTAGACTTTGTAAACAAATATCATTTAAATTTTAATCATGACCCATTATAATTATTATTAGTTTGAAAGGTAAAAAGTATGAAAACAACGGGTTTTGATCTTTATCTGCCATAGTCAAACAATTCAGACCATCAGATGACTCACACCCGACTTTACATTTTAGGCATGATTTAGACAAGCCGAAAATGTGAACGGATTGATCTTGGTTTGATAGTCCGAATTGTCAAATTTCAGCTATGTGAAATTCCATGACTACAGGGAATTCAGGTAACTAGTACCTGCATTTCAGTGGAAAGCCAAATGCTATTAAGGTTCGGGAAATGACTCCGAATCTGATCAGCGAGCTGCATGTATTCTTCAAATTCAACCACCTTCATTTCGCGTGCTTTGTCTCCCATCCTTACATGCATGCTTAGAAGAGGCCTAGGGACCCACGGCTTGTGATTCGACCATACATATTCATTGATATCAGACTGCTGTTTGTCACTGCTTTCCTGAGGCAACGAAGTAAAGGAAAGTAAATAATTTTCATGTATACTAGCTCAAGACCAATATTTACCAAATATGTCAAATTTATGTTGTGTTTATCAAATAATCAGAAAAACTATCCTTAGGAAAAATAAGGTAGTTTTTCTTATAGGACACCTTTTAATGCTTCCCCTTTTTATTCTGATGCAAATCAAGGTTTTATATAATATAATCTTAACTTTCAATACTCTTATGTAAAACAAGAAAAACGGTGCAACAAATTTAACAACCACCTTGGACCAGTCTGCAGAAAGACTTTGAAGGACCATTTTTGCAGCTAATTTTCCAAAGGCAACGTGGCGGGCCTTGTTCATTAAATTGCATGTGTATTCAGTTGGAAACCTCATGAAGTAGCGTACCGCCTACAAACGACATTTATGGCAACAAGATTAAATCATAAACTATTGCCAAAATATGAACAAACTATTTTTCTTGTAGGTCTAACAAGAACCTGTGCTCTCCACCACCGATTATCCATTTTTCTATGAGAAGCCAGCAAACTTCCGTTTATAGAAGTTGTAGGTTGCAAATAGTTCCATGGAAGTCCCCACTTCCTGAAGTATATATCAGCATTGGAAGAACAAAACAACTGTAAGTACGTTCGGAATCTTGGTATGGAAGCAATCATAAATGCAGTTCTGAGAGATTTACCTAGGAGTTGGTCCAGTCCATATAGTTTTGGATGTATAGCTTTCTTTTGTGGTCACAACTCCTTTGCTCCATGCCTCTTCAGTTTTCATGAGTTCGAAGGCACGCTGACGGCATTCAAGGGATGTTTCTGGCAAGAAGTAACAACTCCAACTAGACCGCGAAGACCCTGCATATGAAAGAGTGTCCTTTTGCAAATCATAAGTTGTTTTCAGCTTATTTTCATAAGCTTTTCAAAATAGCTTATGAAAATAGTTTGACTTTATTTTACCTTTTATTATAGAAATAACTTATACATGAGCTATTTTTCCAATTGGTAACATGATTTTTTCTTACAAAATCATACCTTTACAACCGTCATGATCAGCTCGGTTGTAATGGTTAGCAACAAGGACTCTTCCTTCATTGATTGCAATACCAAGAAGTCCACACATTGAAGCAATCTGAGCCCCAATGCCAAATCCAGGTAATCTCTCCCAATCAGCAACAAGGAACTTGACATTCGGGTTGCTACAGTTTAAAGGGTGCTGGTGGATCCATATGTCGCGCTGCACTTTTCTAGTCAATGGATAGTTATCTTCATCAGATCCTACAATCTGCAAAAGCTTATGTTTCAATTCTATATTTTCTTAATCATGAGCATTATGTGTCATTTTGATGTTGAAATCATGCATTAAAACATGAGTTTAACTTTTAAGACTACATAAACAAAATTTAGTTATTTAAAAATGAGATAGTTGTGGAAATTGATGCCACTTAACTAGCACATTGGAAGGTAACAACAAATCAACAAGTTTTCTAAACCAATAAAGTTTGTTAGTGGAAGAACACACCCAAGGTGGATAAGCTCCTTCAGATACAGCTTCATGCTTTGGATTTTGTATCTGCTGGTTTGAAGTAACAGGTAATGTCTGCAAAAATCCCATCCAACTTGTCCATGGTGGAAACCTATCATTTCCTCTACGCTCGTCGAAACCGCGATATAGTTGCGTTTTCAACTTACAGTTTTCCAAATGTGGAGCATTAGGCAAACTAGACCCTCTAATTCCATGTTTGTGCTCTAAGTCTCCATTGTCATCAATTGTAGATTTATTCAACACTTCACTCCATGCTGAGTAAAGCAACAAGACTCTTTCATCGTCGATGTCGTCTCGCTCTCTAGTGCTCTTTGAATTCAATAATCTCTCAGTTTCCTTAATCTTAAAATTGCAGTTGGATCCCGTGTCTATCAAAACAAATAAAACATGTTCCTCATTAATTTTATTTAATAATATACTCATAATAACCAGATTGATTACTTCATTACTATATCATTATGATATGTTCCAAGTGATTATAAAAAGAATGTCATCATGCAAAATAATGATGCTTATACTCACACTCCCTATCCTTAACACTCCTCTAGCAAATAAAGTCAAAACCAAAGAAGAAAGGTTATTAGAGTATGCATAACGTAAAGCAAACAATATAATTATTAACATGTACTAAAGTTGCTTCATACACAAGTCTTAACTCCTTCTCATCAAGTTTGCTTCATGGATTAAATTCCTTGAGTACACCAAACTTTGATTAAAAAAGACGGAAGGAACTCACAATAGACTAAGACCCTGTTTGGATAAACAACTTAATTAAGCGTTTATAGCATAAACGCTAATCGTATAAATATTTATGTATAAGCTATTTTTATACCAAGAGATAAAATAAAGTCAAACTGTTTTTTATATAAGTTATCTGGAGAACTTATGGAAATTAGCTGAAAGCCTAAAAGACATGTCATAAGTTGTTTCTATGAGCTCTTCAAAACAGTCTTACAAATGCTTATGTCAATTAAAACGGACTTTAAATTACTTTTGTTCAAGAAAGGAGAAAAAATTGAAACCAAGAAAGAGGAAAATGACATACTGATATTGTTGTGGGAAGTAGTTGAATTAGCCATTGACATGGATGAAAACAAAGTGGGGGGGCTAAAGTGAAATGCACCTAAAGAAGTCAAAGCAGCTAAGAACAGAGAAGTTAAACAGATTCCACATAGAAATCCAACAACACAAATTTGACAAGGAAATGAACTACCCATTTGCATTGCTCTTTGTGAAACCACTCTCTCAATAGACTTTTGATTCATTACCTCCAATTTTCACTTTCTCCTTTTCAACTATTCAAATTAATCATACAAGCTTCTCAAACTACACACGCTTGTAAATTGTACTGTTCCAACTACTAACATGTGAACCTAACAACAATTTCATAGCTTTAAACTTGTGACTCTTTCAACTACTTCAGTCACTAACAAACCTCAACTATTTTCACCTGTTTTGTTAAACATCACTTTTGTGGTCCATCCCTATGTTCCATGTAACTGTCACATTAATATAAGTTTCCATCACAATTTATCAAAACTATAGCAATTACAAAATTTGACTATGAAAAAAGAATTAATTAAAATTGAAATTTTGAAAAATGGTTTGAGAAGAAAGGTTGAAAAGAAAAGACACAAAATTGGAAGGTTGAAAAGAAAAGTATCATGAGAGAATACACATGCAATGAGAGAGACAAAAGTTACAATCAGGGAAGAAGATAAGAATATGATGTAACAGCTTTATCACAGCCACGAGAACAGTAATGCACATTTTTAATTAACATATGTATGTGTGACTTATTATTATTATTATTATTATTATACTATAAGAGCAATAATAATATTAGACATTGACATTGGACATGAGCCTCACATATGACACAATAATAATAATAATAATAATATTCGATAGTGATATTGATGAAACTAACATATCAACACATTAGTCATTCGAAAAAAAATGGAATTAATATATTTCATGTTTCGATGTTGTGTTGACGTGAGACATTGAATATAGCTTTAATCTAAATGTTAATATTGCATAGTTTATAAGTGATTAAATAAGAGATAGTGATACATTTATGTTATCTGACCATCAAAATATCAATACAAGAAATACAAAAAAATCAAGGGACACTGTATTACATAAAAAGTTTCATGTAAAAAATCATTTCTTTGAAACAGGATAAAAGGATAAAACATTTGGCCTGGCTAAAATATGAAGCTAATGCACAAATATTGACACATATTTTGAATAATTGATACATCGACATTATAATAATATAAAAAGATAAATTAATTAAATATAATTAATGTGTTGATGCTTTGTTATAATCAAACACACAATTAATACGTTGGTGCTTTGTTATAATCAAACACATCACATTGAACACTGGAATATGTCTTCTAGCGAAAACAACAAAAGAGAATGGAAATAAAATACCCATGCAAGTGCTTCAAAGTTTTAAACATGAAGTTGTTGTTGCTGAGTTGAGGGTAGAGTAGTGGTGGGTCCCAAGTAAGACGAGGATAATTTGGTGAAGTTGCCACAATTAACATATACATTCTCTTCTCTCACTCAATTTACAACTATAAAAGAGATTAATAAGTTTTTTTTTCCTTTTTTTTTTTCAAGTAGAAGTTTTCAATTTTCATTACCTAGAAATGTGGCAACACCCCACTTGTCGTGACCTATAAATTATGATTATTAATTAATAACAAAGACCAAAACAAATGCTATAAACAAACATTTTATAAACCCATTCGTTTCATATGGTCTTATAAAAAATTGTATTTAAAAGACAAAGCCATTTTTAAGGATTTTTAACATTTAGTTTCATTTTGCAGTAAACAAAATATTTAAATTGATTTCTAAAAATAATTTAACTTTAAAATAAAATGAATTTTTAATAATCAACAAACCGAAGCTATGAGTTAGCCCTTCAATTCCCTCTTTATTTGGGTTTTAATCAAGTTGAAGTTGAGTGTGATTCAAAAGATGCATGACATCTCTAACAATGATCATTCTTATTTTGGTTTGTTGATTGTTCTTTGTCTCAAAATTAGTAGTAGTTTATTTCATTTATGTTTATCAAAGAATATCAGAAGACACATTATTTAGTTAAGTTTGCTTTTTCTTTGGGTGAATATTCTATTTAACAGAAAAATGTCCTCCTAGTACTAAATAAATCCTTTTATCCATTAAAAAACATCTAATTTTTTGGGTCCAAATAAATCTGACTTGATACCACCACAAATGCTAATTTACCACCACAAATGCATTAGTTTCAATTTCAAATAAAACATGATCCAAGTTTAATGCTGCAGCCCACGTTAAAGTTTAATGACTAACTTTTTTTAAGGGCTTTAATGACTAACTTATACTATAATAAGCAGGAGAATATTGATACCTCTCTGTGTTTGTTCATCTGCTCTATAATACACTATCCAAATTTAGAATTGAGCAGTGTATTTTAGAAACTAAAATTTAGTAAAAATGAAAAAATATAGAGTTGGATGAACATTCATCTATCAAGTCGCTCTTGCTTCATTCAAAAAAAAGTCACCTTTAATCTGATAAAAGAAAATGAATAACAAATCCTCAAGTCATAATAGATTATGTAGTGGTGAATAAAATATTACTTTCTCTATTACACAATCAAATAAGTATCTCGTTTATAAAGAAAAATGATTTTTGAACTATTCAATATTAATTAGTTTATTCAAATGTACTATTTAACTAATATAATATGCGTTACTATACTTTCAATTCAAAATTTTTTACTTTGCATTAACAATAAAGATTTATATATTGATATTTGATAATAATAATAATAATTTAATAAAAATATTATTCTCTCTATTTTATTTATATATTTTTATTAAATAGTAT
>JBBPBR010000005.1:4335482-4356275 GCA_037974775.1 Cicer pinnatifidum
AAATTTTATTAAATCGTTGATTATTGAAATAATATATTAAGGATCAAATGCATGAAATTTTATATAAATTCAAAATTATAGTTTTATAATTAACATTTTTGATCATTTTACAACATAAATAAAAGTGTATAAACGGAAGAAATGCAATAATATTTTAACTAAATTATTATGATATTGATTTAAAAGTGGTATATAGTATAAGTATTGATTAAAAGTGACAAGTTTTTTTTGTTACAATTAAAAGTACAATTGTGAAAATATAATTAATATTTATCTTAAACGAAAAAATTACGAACGGAAGAAGTATTAAATACAAAAAATTTACATTTTTAAGACTAGTTAAACAATACCATAAGTTAACTTCTTTGGAGGACATATTACCTTCTTCGTGTTAACTTTCATAAGTTAACTTCTAGAATGCAAAAAACTCGCTCTAAAAGTAAACTACCGTAAGGTAATATGAATTATTTTAACCTTATTGATTTTAACTTTTGGGTCATAATTTTACATTCCACAAGTTAGCTTCTGAAAGGCATTAACAGTTCCAAAATTAATTTACAGAATACATAAATGTGTTCTTATTTCCTCGAAACAAGTTCATTACCACTATTAAAAGAATACATTACATTGGGTAAAATCTTCCTTATTCCCTTATTCGATAATTAACTTACATAACATAAATATGTGCAGAATAAAAAAGAACAATAAAAATTCAAATAAACCTTTCTTCAAATGTGATTATGTTTCTACTACTCTGCTTCGTTGATGCCTTTCTTCTCTATATATAGCTCTATCTGCATTCATCTCAAAGATGGTTATGATACTACAACCTTATCTCGGCACAAGGAAGTAGGCAATTAGAGGGGAGGGAGAAGGGAGAGGAAAGGGAAACGGAACAGAGAGGGATTTCAAAAGTTTACATCCCAAAAGGATGAGAAGAGATTGTGGAAGTTAAATTCTGGTAAGAGTATTATGAGAAAAAGGCAAATGCAAATAGCAGCTCCCATAACATAAAACACTAATAATATAGTTGAAACATCCCATGATCCAACCATATTTCTAGAAGCTTCATTGTCCAAATATTCCATTAATGTACAAAAAATATCTGGAGAGAAGTTTCCCAATGCAAAATGATACCCTAAATTAAGGACAAAAAATAGATACTGTGAAATTAATCACCGATTAAGGAGGTCATAGTCAAAATCAGAAAGGGAAGTTCCAGCATGTTATCTGTAAAAGCAGAAACAGAAGACGCTTTTACAGGGTTGGAAACCATTCTGCTTTCATCAACTTGTCAGTCAGTCTTCACTCGTTTTGTGGGTGGTGCGGCAAGTTGGTCTTCTCCCAACTCAAGTTCATCAGTAATTTGAGCATCTTCTCCCCTTTGTTTTATGCTTGCATCCTGGAAACTTTCTTCAGGCATGTTGTGAGGAGTGCTACCACTGATTCCAATTTTTTCATGACCCTCATTTGAGTTTTCTAAATTTTCAACTGGAGAAGGTAGAACATCACTTGATAGTGGAGCAGAAGGATCATCTGATTTAATCTGTTGCTCAAACATCATCTGTAGACGCTTCCCTTGGTTCTCAATTTGAATTTGTAAATTTCTTTGTATCTGCATAACAGTTATTATTTTAGTTATAAATTTACAATAAGAGCACATGTGGTCATCTACTCATCTTCCTTACAAAAAATGGGGAGATAAACAACACTCCTTCACCCAAAGATCACATGGTAAAGACAAAGTGAATCTTAGCTGCTAAAAAAGTACCTCAAGTTGTTCATGAAGTCGCTTCTGGAGTTCCATCTGCAATCGCAAAGCTTCCGTAATCCCCTTAGTCCTACACAAAACCATGATCCAAAGGATGTTGGTAAACACTAATGTTTCATCTTAGTGCAATTAAAGCAAAAGGAATAACTGTAAATACTGGAAATGAGGGCAAATAAGAATCATAAAATAGCAAACACTAAATTTGTTTGGATCAGTTTTTCTGTCACACTTTTGTCATGGGTAATATCTTAGTTTAAAATATATAATTAGCAACAAAAGTCAAAAGATAGAGTGAACATTGCACATTTACACTCTGCTCTATGAATACAAATGAGGGAGGTCATTGTCAGCAAAAAAGATCAATCAATACAAAAAGAAAAATAATTACAGATAAGTGGGAGAGGGACTCACGTTTTTAAGTCTAAAGACGTCATTTCTTCAATTGAAGCCAACTTCTTCTCTGGAATTTCTGCAGGCAAGGAAGAAAAAGTCATTCACACCATTATTTTCAGATTCACACGAAAAATTGGTGTATATCTGTGTGTTTATTAAGTGTATTGAAACCCTAAAGAGAACAGGCTAAATAAATTTGAACAGACATGGAAGCATGAAAAATGACAATACACATAAAACAATTACATATCACAATGAAAACATCTTTCTTGAAAGGGTGATGACTTAGGAAGCCCTAAACTACAGCTATAATTAAGAAGCAGCTGGTTTATATGAACATTAGACTACCATATAGACTAGAACATACCTTCTGATGATTCCGGTTTGTATCTCGCAGTTCTATATTTCTGAAATTAAAAGAACAACCAATTCATTGAAAATCTTTGACTAAAGAACATGCCCATAAAAGAGTTCCTAAGTAGAGAAGAGAAGTAAAAAATGTACCTGCAAGTGGCTTTTCACATGATAGATGGTAAGGCCCTCAACTTTCATCAAGTTCAAGACACCCTTTGGAGTAGCCTCTACATGTTAACACCATGAGATAATAAGGAAAATATGCAGTGTGAAAGATAAGAAGTACAAAATAGGAGAAGTGAACATACTCTCACTGCCACCAAGCTGATTGACTGCTTCTACAAAGGCCTCATGAAGTTCTGGAGTCCAGCGCATTCTAGGCTTAGGTTGTGATGTAGTTGACACAGAATTAGGAAGATTGTTAACTTCTTTAGATGGTACATACTGCTGTAGTGAAACCTGGGTTTCCTGAATCAAGAGAGAATGGCACATTTATTCATCTTAGACATTAAAATAATTAATCAGAAATAGTTATGGACAAAGAATTATGTGAAAATGTAGATTTCAACAAACACATACAGGGTGAAAGGAAAGAGAGAATGGACTATACACACACACACACACACACAAATAGCATGATTGATGAATAATTTTTTTAAAAAAATTAACCTAAATGCACCATAGCAAATCATCCGACATGCTTATTTTATAATGCCCACAACTGGATAGTTAGTTAATGATACTTATTTATACACATAGTATTTGAGACGTAATTTTCATCTGCATCGGGAACTGGTTCATGCATAATAACCATATGATCCTTAAACATAGATAGAGGCACGAGATGCCACCCACATGTTCTAGTCAACTTCACAGATAGGAACAAAGATTTTGAGACCTTGTAGTACAATATTAAAATCGTGTTAAGAAACAAACCTTTGGTTTTGGTTCTGCAATATTATTATTATTATTATTATTATTATTATTATTATTATCACCGAGAAGTGCATTCCAATTTGGTTGAAGAGAATCATCATCCGACATTAACTGATCAACCCACTCCTTGAAATCCGTTGGTTTAGCATTTCCATCCAAGATGTAAGAACCATTGTATTCCACCTGATCATTCTGGAAGGGAACATTATCAGGAAGCTGAAGAATATTTTCAATTGGATCTGTTCCCCAGGAGATAGCATCAATTTCTTGAGGGGGAGAAACAAATGTCGTAGAATGTGCTTCTGAAGCCGAGGAAAAAAGTATGTTGTCAGGAAGTTCAGCAGGAGTTGAAAACATGTGCCCAGCGCTTCTGATGTTGGAATTTATCGATGCAGCCTGCATCGAGGAAGATGGAAAAGAGGAAGACATAGCTCCAATCAAAGGCTTCCTAGTGAATCAATCAACTTTGTAATATATGACCTAATTTCAATGTGAAAAGTAAGCAGTATGTCAACTAATTCAATCAATAATGAGAAATTTATAATTATAATCATCACTCACATAATTAGACAAAATATAATTCAGGAATGGTTCATATCTCACTAATCAAGACCCATGAAACACAAAGAGTGACACGGACACCACCGGACACAACTCTGACACATTGACGCCAATAATAATTTGAGAAAATGAATTTATTGAATGTAATCATGGAGCTTGTGTCACTCTCGGACACTGGGACATGCCTTTCTTCAAAAGTTTCAGTGCTACAGTGATCAAGACTATAAGATTGCAGTGCATATGAAAAGAAAATAGTTGAATTGAAGTTACAAAAGCACCACAAAACATATAATAATAGTAAACTAATATTTGATTTGCTTATGGAATATATATGCGTAAGACTTATGCAGATGAATGCACAAGCGTGACAAAATTAATTTGTTTAACTGTTCATACAAACATGCAAATTGAAAGTAGAAAATTGAGATTCACATCACATGTCCCTTGAATTCGGGATTCACCATTCACTACACAATCACCTATGAGGAACAAACAAGGTATGCAAAAAAAATTTACTTACAGTACAGAGCAGAGAATAACAAATCAAAAAACGCTTAAAAGAATTTTTTTTTATTGATATGCAAGCTTAGTATCAATGGACATGGTGATGAATATGAGAAAGGGGGAAAACCCTCAAACTAATAATCGAAAATAATAATAAGTAGAGTGTCATCATCGGATAAAAAGAAGACAAATAAAAGAGATTAGAATTGAATTGAATAGAGAGAAAAAGAAATAAATAGTGATCTAACCTGAAAGGAAGAAGAAGAAGAAGAAGAAGCGTTAATGCATAATAACAATAATAATTAATAATAAATATGAATTGGGGATTGTCGTCGCATAAAACGAACGAGAGGACGTATAAATTAATGAATACGAAGCTAACCCCACCTTACCCCACTTTTGAGTTTGACATCTTTATGATTGCATCATTGCCAAATTCCTTTTCACAAACTAAAACATATTTTAAAGAGGGACTCAATTGTTGAAAAAAATTTGAGTTCGAATTTTAATTACAATAATTTTTGTCAGATTTTATTTATGTTCAATTCGAATTCTGATTTTCTTTTAAAAATGGAGGGTTGAGAAAAAAAAAAAAAAATAGAAAATACTCAACCAACAACTTAGTCTTCGTTCTCGACTGTCTAATACATATGTGTGTTTATTTTTTATTTTTGCCTAAATTATTGACTCTACTAATAAATGTCATTTAAAAAATATATTTTAAATGAATATAATTTTCAAATTCAAATATTTAAATAACATGCAGTATATATTTTATACTGTTAGTCAATTTTTTTTATGTTTTTATACTGTTAGTCAATTTCTTGAATTTTTTTAATTTTTACTGTAATTACATTAAAAATTATAATTATAAATAGTTGTGATATGTTCTTAATTCATAATAATTAAATTCTATATTTAAATTAATATTATATTATTAAATATTATAGACATTTTGACATATATAACCTATAATATTCAGTCAAAATAACATTAAAAATTAATATTTCAAAATAACGATAATGATGGGTTGTGTTATGCAATATTCCATATTAATAAAAATATAAATAAGAATTAAAATTTATTTAATATCCGATTCGGATCGATTTTAGAGATGGAATTGAAAATTCAATTTAACGCATGAAATCTAAAAACATCCAATAATATTTGGTTTGTTCAATTTTGGATGCGTTTGGATATAAATACCTTTCCTAAATCATTATATATCATGGTTTGATCGATCAAACCTATTCCCATCCTACCCTGCATCTTGCTAGTCTGTCCTTCATGGTTTTTGAAATGTCTGTATCTAGTTTAGGAAATTGTGATGCTCATCGTCTGGATAATTGGCTATGGCTCCACTATTGATTGCTTTAATTTAAACCCAGCATTTCCCCTCCTTTACCTTTGCATTTTGTGGTAGGATGTGGCCGGAGATGACCTCCTGCTCTTTGATTACTTGAAGCCCTGTTGGCCGGATAAAGAAACTGGATACTAAATTTAAAAAAATCCATAGCAGAAAAGCAAATGAATTCCCAAACAAAATCTGTTCTTTATACAATTATGATTTTTCCTGTTCAATAATTGCTAAAAAATGACTGTTCCCAAATTTGAACTATACAATAATTTCTATCATAAATGTCATAAAATAATTTCACCTATATGGCTGCCATGTCCTGCAAAAGCAACAAAAATAAACCGCTTGACAATATTTCTTGCAAACGTTTGCTAACTAGAAAGAAAATTAACAAAACAAATCTCAACTGCTTTTTTTTTAAACAAAGGTATGCATTTTTTTAAAACTAAGGTATTCTCTATATGAAAATGTGGAGACTAATCTATCAAAACTAATTGAAATTCATTTAAGGGATTAACTTCTACGGACATAAGTAGTATCTACCACTTGTGTCACTCCATGTTGGTAAAACTACAATTACTTTATATGTGAATATGTATTCTTGAGTTTTTTAGTCTTTGTTAATCTACTTCCTGCAAAAACATACAAAAGAAAAAGAGTAAGCAACATAAAAGACTATTTACTTTGTAAAAATATTTCATATTTTTATTTTTTAAAATGTGTTCATTTTTGTTGGGAGTATATAAGGTATCAAAGCAATAATGAATCAATAACATACAAAAGAAAATGAGGAAGCAACTTAAATGACGGTTTACTTTGTGAAGACATTTCATGTTTTTATATTCTAAAATTTGTGTTTGGGAGTACAAGGTATGAAAGAAATAATGAGTCAAATGTTTCATAACTATAAAAAACTTTAACATTACATATACAAACCAAAGCCTTAAGGCATTTGGATACGTCACTTTTCATATATATCCAACGTTTAATTTATTGATAGTCAATTTAAGATTAACCACTCACATTTGAATCCAACAGTTTTACCTTGATGAGAGACTCTTGAAGATAATAATTATCATGGAGAAAAAATGAAACGCTTATTAATAAAGATGCATTTGTAGAAATAATAAAAATAATTTTGACATTTTCATTGTTTTTAAAAATGTAGATAATTGTTCATTTCAAAAGTCTCTTACCTCTTTATTAACAAAAGTAAAATGTACACAAATTTCAAGAAATAAAAACAAATGTTAAATAAGTTTAGTTCCTACATATTTAATCACATATTTTAGTTCCTACGAAATTATTCTACAAATATTTTTAGTTCTTCCTAGAACGAAACATCGTTCAACTTTAAAATTTTTGAACGATTTTTTACAAGCATGTTAAGAACATTATTAAAAATTCATTTATACAAATTTAGAATTTTTTAAATTAGATGAATTAAATATGAATTTTTTAAATGTCATATGGTCAAGATAAAAGTACATAAAATATGAACTTAGAAATATAATTTTCAACTTATTTTTTTGTGGAATAACATTTTATAGTGTTAAACATATCTAAAAAGAATCATAAAAAAATATACACTAAATCTATTTGTATAATAATTTTGTACGAACAAGTGTGATTTTTTTTTAATAGAAACTAAAAACGAAATTTTAAAATTTTATGGAGATTAAAAATTTATTTAACTCTAAAAAAATAAACAACCCCCTATTTTTTTATAATAAATAAATAAATATCTAAAAGTATTGATACATAAGTCAAAAATAGCATCTAGCACAATGTATAAAATGAGGCATTTAGCATATTTTAAATTAATTTAACACTAACGATAATATTTACAAATTTCAATTGTTTCAAGTACTTACATATTGAACCCTTTAGTAGTTAAACCCCTAAAACTTTTATATATAAATTTTTTTAGAGCTATTTAAAATATGAGATCTTGTAAGGTTGTACATCTTAAAAAGGCTCAAGTTCCCATTGAATTAGAGGGTACTATGTACAATATGAAATAGAGAGAAGGGGCAGTTATAAAGCTAACATGCTACTTAATTCCTTACATAAGAAGTTAAGCTCCACCTAGCCAAATGATAGGTGGGATCACCTCGTTTGCTTGAACCCGATAATACGACATTTCTTTTGTTACCCAAATTTTCTAAAAACTGACACATTATAAGTGCGAGGTAACAGCATCTTAATACTTAAGATAGTTCCAACGACAGAATAGTCAAACAAGAAATAGCATGATCAAGACAAAATTATCTAACTGACCTTTTTGCTTCTTATCACGGCAGAAGGTGCTTCCGCAACAACATTGAAATGCTTTAATAGGATGGGTGTGATCATCAAAGTCAATACCATAATCCTGCAAACAATTTCTCACATCTTGAGAGTTCAAACGACTTCACAGAAACATCGGATGACTGCAAAGTAAAAAGAGTTTGGTACACTGTCATCTTTATCTAGGGACCTAAGATTACTTTTAGCTGCCTGTGTTTTGTGCACTAAGTACAGGATTACCACTGGCATCTAAAATGCCTATGGTTATGTGATTCCCTCAAAAGTGCAGGCTTTGCATATATACCAAAAAATGTGAAAAAGGCTTTAATAACATAAATAACTCATAAGATGTATTATTTCTTTTTTTCTGTTGGGACATTTATACTTAAAGGAATGTGGAGGATGACTTGGACCAGGTACTATACTCCATTTATCCAAGAAATTTGGGAATAGAGATACCCGTGTACCAAATATCTTCATAGAGTTTTAATGGCAACAATCAACTATCAATCAACTATTGGAAAGTCCAGGGATACGGTGCAACAACGGGCCAAATATTTCAGGATCATAAGAAATTTCGACGTCATATCATCCAAAACCTTAAGATATTAGGTATATGGATCACCTCTCTTAAATATTCAACCTTAAGCTCATTCAAAGTCGATGTGAGACTTAACCACTCACACTTGAACTTAAGAATCTTTCACTCAAGTGTGAGTCTCTCACATTATATTTGCACTATCGTTATTATGAACATGACACATCTCCTGACTACATCGTCGGAAAAACTTTCAATACAAAGAGCCAATACACTAGGATTTGTTCCCGTTCTCCCATAAAGTCGAACCAAGGTTGATACCACTTGTTGGGAGTCTATGGACACATGAGTAACAACAGACCAAATACACTACAATAGACTTCGACGCCAGATCTCTACCAAAACCTTTTAAGGTCTATGAATCACCTCTCTTATATTGAATATTTAGTTAATTCATAGTCAACGTGACACTTGACGACTCACACTTGAACCCAACAACATTAACTATTAAACCTAAAACTACAAACAAAATACCGATAATTCCCTAATTTAAAATTTAGGCACATCAGTTTTTGAAAGATCATTAGGCAGAAACACAGGTGAATGTTAGGTTGGACCACCAAGGTGGTCCACTGTGGAAACTATAACGATGATCAATGACACTACTTCAGAAGTATAAGTTAACAGTTCTCTTGATCTTTACGACCAAAACAATGACTCGATCTATGTAAGTTCAATAAAAATAAGAAAAAATGAATATGTCTTCAAAACTCAACCCGTTGAACCGACACCAACTAGGTCACCCTCTCAACCTTAGAGATAAGGAGAGTATGAATTTATACTTCTGAACAGTGTCTTCGATCATTGTTTAAATTTTGAGTGATTTCAAGCATTGGTCCTTAGTAAGGTGGTCCCCTATAGAATTTCCCAAATTAATATAGTAAAACCATTTTAATATATAACTATTGTTATTTTAAACTATCACATGATCACTTTTTGTTGTTGTCACTTCCTACTATACATTATTATTTTTACTTTTAAATATGTATTTTATTAGTAGTGTTTCTTTTGAATATCTTCAAGATAAAAATTTAAAATAAATTATAATACACTAATTACAATTTTTTGCATAAATTATACAAGAGACAAATGTTTGTCTTTGGTCAATTAGTTAAAAAATTATTTTGGGAATCATTTAGTTAAAAGAAAAAGTGTATTTCATTTGTAGTGTCTTTTGAATGTCTTCTAGATAAAAATTTGAAGAAAAATATTATATACACTGTGTAAATTATACACGAGATAAATAATTGTCACTGATTAATTAGTTAAAAAATAGTCTTTTGTGAATCAATTAATTAAAAGAGAAATATAAATTCACTAGTAGTGTATCTCTTGATTATCTTCTAAATACAAATTTAAAGGAAATTATAATACATTAATTATAATTTCCGTTAAATCATACAAGGTCCTGTGCATGTCAACGAAGATTTTGTCAGTAGAATTAAGAATTCATTATCTAAAAACCATATTTACTACACAAATGCACTATCAAAATAATTCTTTATATGTCACTATTCGAATGCTACTATTTAGAAGCAATGTTTGGAGATAAAACAAATACGAAGCAAATGTCTTGTATTGGTCTAAATGCACTTACCCATGTCAACTCCTCGTATGCATTCACATTTCTGTTAGTAAAGAGGGCAAGCTGCAGAAAAGGACCAGAACAAACTATAAATTCATTCTCAAAAGTTAACTTTCATAGTCCTCCATTGATTGAAGTACATTTGTATGTTAAAATGAAAACGTATGACAGCCAAATTCTCACATGATAATAGTGTCGATCAGGTGTCTCCACTTCAACAGGAATGTCTATTAGATTTGCATCAGCGCATCTGGAATAAAAAACACAGATCATATTAGAAATGAAAAAGAAAAGAATATTAGCTGTAGTGATGCACAAAAAAGAGCAAAGCGAAATAACTATTTACACTGACAGTGTATATAAATTAAATTCAAGTGAAAGAGTTTAATTTTTATGCACTGTCAATGTAAAAAGATGCGATGGACTTCAATAAATCTTGTATGAAAACAAATAGTCGAAAGGAAAAAATGATGTTCCATTGTAGACTGACATAAATGGAACAACAAAAATCCATCGTAATGGGAAACCAACAAAAGCAATTTTGGATGCATAGAAAAAGTGAAAGTAGATATTATGGGGCCAAAAAATGAATTGTACTTAATTTGGAAAAACAAAGTGATTAGGTAAATCCTATTTCATTCCTAAATATTTTGATCTAAAATGATCATTCTTAGAATTTGGGTTGAGTTAGCTCAATCCTATAAAATCAGTTTGTAAGGTGATAAATGTGTCTCATTTATAAACTCATTTTCAAGTTATATATCATCTAATGTGAGATTTTTAACAAGGATAGCATCCTAGCACAATTTCAGCCCCACAATAATTGGACTGGTTTGATTTTTCCTGTAAGAGATATAGAGCTGGCTGATTCAGGCAAAAAGTATTTGAGTCGAATCAATTTCATCCGAATTAGAAATATGTTATTGAATTTTGGAAAGCACCTATGGTTGATGAATCTCGCAACATTCCCATTATATGTTGCGTCCAAGCATAATGCCTCTTCGTCCTTTAACCCCACTTCTGAGCCCCAGTCTGCATCAAGCGTTACAGGATATGTATGTCTGTCATTGCCACTGCTCTGGACAATCCTTTCATATAACTCTGTATTGGTTAAAATTTCCCCAGCATATTCACATACAAAGCATCCCTTGGGCAAGTTTTCTAGTGATCTAACGCCCCATCCCTTTCCTTCTTGAGTCAAAAACACCTGAAGAATAAAAGATAACAACGTGCCAATCATAGATCAAACACAATAAATTTAGCAATAGATCAAACACAATAAATTTAGCAACAGTAACTGCTTGTAATAATAAAACATGTGTTACAAAAAAACTATTTTGCAGAACTTATCAAATATGTGGGCAATTGCAGCAAGGGGGGTGAATTAACAGTTGACACGCTAATACAACCAAAGTAATGTAGTGACCCAAAAAAACATATAGGAGATTGATACAGCAAGATGATTAGCTCTGAACTTAACTTTTTTAATCTTGTAGTCTGAATTTCTAAATTATATCTTCATTATACTATAAAGGTATGGAATTAAGAAATAGAGAATCAAAGACATAAATTCTTCCCAAAACATATTGCAATAGTCATTTTCCACAACTTCATCTAACAACCATGACAAAAGAAAAGTTTCAGAGAATAGTTTTAAAGAAATAGAGGATCAAAGACACAGCTCTTCCCTAAACATATTGCAAGTCTCATTTTCCATAACTACATCTACAAACCATAAAAATATTTAACTAAAGTAAAAATTATCGTCATATAAGTTTTAAGTTATTCAGAGAATAGTTTACCTGCAATTTACGTCTTACACCTCGTTGCACTACCCTATTTCCACACTGCATGTCACATCCACATTTTCTCCAGCACTCCTTTATAAACTTCCTAACCAGATGTCCCTTGCATGGTTCAGGATTGTGCTCATTCTTAGTCCTCTCAATTGGGCATTCTTTACAATACACATAATGATGATCTTGAGGTTCCAGTAGCATAGACATGCAATCTGATAAAAATTTGTCTTTCAACAAACCTTGTGAAGAGTAAGCAAACTCTCCTCCAGTTTCTTGAGAGCATGCACAAGGAAGTGATAAGGAAAGACAGTCGCCTGAACAATCAGAACAGCAATCCTCATCCGCAATCCGAGCAAGTGAAATATTTACATTAGCACTTTGATATATTACATTACATGGTATGTAATTAAACTTTGGAAAATCCTCACTTTCAGTCTCATCTAATAATGATATTTTAATGTTTTCTGAACCTTTTGATATGTCATCGAAATATCGAAAGGATTTCTTTTTATCCTCAGCAAGAGCTTGCCTTGGCTTAGGAATCGACCCCTTTCGACTTAAATTTAAGCCCATCTTCAAGTAACTTCTGCATAAATCATCTAATAGCTTCGTCATGGAGAGTTGGGGTTCGACAGTCATGCAAGACCTCAGGTATTTCTCCTCCACGGATTTCATAACAACATCCAAATTAGGAATATGGAAATTTGGTTGATCCAATGCAGAATCACAATTTAAATAAATCTTAACTTCTCCCAAGGGTGAAGCAGCAATATCAATATTAGCCTTACTGATTCTGTTGTTATTATTGCATGTGGGGTTATCTTCTTTCTTTTGCGTATTCTGATACACATTTGACAGGTATTTGACAGAAAGATTTCCATTTGAAGCATCAAGTGAACCTATAGAAAATCAGCAAGTAATTCACAAAGCAGCATACATTTCAAGAAACTTCAAAAACTAAGTTCAAGTGTACAAGCATATGCCTTTCTTATGCGATATAATCTGGTTATGGGGCACAAGATATCAGAGTAGGTCAATTTTTCAGATCTTTTTAAAAAAATCCTCACAAAAAATATAGGAAATATTCTTATTACAAACCAACTGATTTCAGGATCTCCACTCCTAGTATCCTACCTTGAGACAGGAAAAATAAAAGAAAGATCGGAAACCTTTCAGGACTCAAACTGATAGAAAGTTCAATCATAATTGAGCGCAACAACAGCAAAAGAAAACAAGTAAAAGACATGTCGTTAGAAAGGCTATCATGATTACCATTGCAACTCCTCGAAACAGATCCAAGATGAAGCTTAGGTTTCTCAGTTCCTGATGTTGTAATTTTCTTCTGATAATGATCACTGGAAATTATTTTTCTCTGAATACAAGGGTGGCTAGGTTCATCAATTGGATCTTTACAATGCCCTGCAGATGATGCTTCCCCAGGACAATATTTTTTATCTCTAGCAGCCATGCAAGGTAAACTTGAGATCCTTTCTTTGCCACTCAACCTTCTCTGCAACGCCTGTGAACTGGCTGTGGGCTTCATTTCTTCCCTGGAAGTTTGAGATGATTTAATAGTTTCCTGTTTAAAAGTCTTTGGACGTATCTCAGTGTCTTCTACAGACAACACTTGTCTTGAGTTGTCAGGTGATGAAACCTGGTCGTCCCTATCAACCAAGTGAAGTTTCTGTTTTGGTCTTTCTCCATCATGAGAACTGATGGGAGCTTTTCTCTTATGCTCTTCCTGCTTTTAGAAAGAATATAACAAGGTGTCAGAAAAAAGCTGATAAATGTAGACTCAAATGCAGCAATGGAAATTACAAGTTAATAATAATACACAAAAAAGATAGCAGATCAAGACATATAAAACACTTGCAATTAGAAAGCACAACCGATCAAATCTATCTCTCAATATATAAATGAGTAAAGGATGTTCTGAGAAACCTTATCTTCCTTTAACTCAAAGTATGCATCTATAAGTGTCCGATAATTGTCTTCTTCAATAAGTTCCCAATTTCTATCGTACACTTTAACCAAATTCTTCAACACCGGTTTCACCTCCCTCTCAGAGATTCCTAAGGCCCTCATAGCATTATAGGCTTTAATAACCCTTGGATTAGGAGACATGACCTAAGAGAGGTTCAATGCAATGAAATGAAAGTTAACGTAGAACAAAATAAAAACAAATACAATATTATCAGCATATTTCAAGGGAACTTTGCATGAAAATAAAAATAAAGGAAAACATAAAAGAGGCATGTTTCTCTATATTCTATATATATGATATGACACATTATGCAAATTTACGGTGTTAATACAGTAAACTGACAGATCTTGATCCAGTACTAATGAACCGAAACATCATGATTTTGGCAACTTTAAGAATAGGATATAAAAGCATAACAAATAATATGAAAACTATAGGGAAAGTATATTTTTTCTTTGTTAAGTAACAGCTTAGGAGAAGGGGAGGCCATCACATTCCAATGCAAGAGCATGCTAAAAGTTATGTTAAGGGTTTATAGTGGTCCTTATTACCACGGGAATTGCTGACAAAAGGAATTAAACCAAAGCATTTAAACTGCAAGTAAAGCTGTATTTAACAACAGTAACAACAACCAAAGCCTTCTTTCACTAGTTTGGGTCAACTACAGATCAAAAAAAGCCATAATATCCTGCCATGTATCAAAGTTGAAATATCGCTTAAATCCAAATCTCCACCCATTAGTGTTTGACAGGAGAGAGCCTATTGAGAAAAATTTAAGTCTCTCATTGAAATGAGATAAGCCTTGATATTAGTTTATTAAGAGTGACTTCTCTCACCTTACAAAATTTAAGTCACACAATAAAAAGAGATAAGACTTGAAAAAAGTTTGTCAAGAGTAACTACTTCACTTTAAGTGTCAGTTTTATAAGCATGTGTTAGGTTTAATTTAAAAACCTAATACTTGGTATGATGGACTTATGTTAAAGTTTATTCACTCTTAGTTTCTATAATACGGCCTTGTGATCTTAACCCACTACAATTCAAGAAAAAATACACCCACACTTGTGCAGTCTGCACTTCAAAGATAAAGTCTTTGGAGGAATTTTTTATCCTACAATAATTCAACTATTTTACCTGGAGAAAAAAAACTGGATTATCTTTCTGCTCTTGAAAAAAGAATTTATGTTCTGCATCAAAACAAGAAAGAGTGGTGCGAAAGTGATATATGGCAGTGAGCCCTCAAATAGCATTTCATCTTTTCTCCACGACAATAATTCACTTAAAATGTTTCTCATCAGGATATAATGAACACACATTTTAAAAAAGAAAAAAAGAAAATATTTTCACATAATAAATGGAACCAAGAAAGGCTGGCACACTTTATTATCAGGACAAGTAAATGGAACCAAGAAAGATTCACTTACAGTGATGCCTACAAATGAATAGCCTTTCCAATGAATATCTATTCAGCAACCCGAGAAAATGCCAACGTCTTTTTGTGCTATTGAATCCTACGCAAAGGAAAAAATATAGGTAAAAGTTAAACATTTCAATAATGTTTACAATTAATTAATTTATTACATAATAATTTCAATTTAAAAAATGAAAACAATCTTTTGACATTGTCTCCAATCCAAAACCCTCCATGCAAACATTTCCTTAATCCTCATCGTCATTCAAACAATAACGAAAAAATTACAATAAAAAGTAGTAAATAAACTGAAAGCGATTTCACTCACATACACATTAAAACAACGGAGAATAAAATGCAGGTAGCTAAAGAATGATTTGGTGAAGTATGAGTAAGAAGAATGAAAACACAGTAAAACGTGATCAATCGATATAGCGAGTTAAGCTTCCCTTGAAGAACACGGAAACTAAAAGGATTGTAAAATTTTGAGAGAGAAAGGAATAGTAGTTGTGGAGAAGAAGAAGCTAGAGTCCAAAAATTGTAAACCCTGAAAACGAGAAATGTGTATTGGGTTGCAGAGAAAATTTCACCGAAAATTTGAGAAAAATAAAATGCGTGTGACTGCGCTCTGTATTTATTCATTCAGGGGAAGCCGTAAAGTCGCTAGTTTATTATATTGGGTCCAGTTTGTTAATTTTTAAATATCTTTATTTTTTACTTTTTTTTTTTCTCTAGATAGATTGGGCCGAATTGAGTTTTATATAAATATTTATTTTAGTTTTAAATATAAATATTTTATATGATATATGATATAAATATAAATTAAAGAAAGTGGATCTATGTGATTTAAATATAAATTATATAAGATCCAAAATTCAAAATTTGAATTATAGACACTTATTTTTGCTTATACCTACGGAGGGAATAATAAAAATATGTTATTCTATCACATTTAATATTATTATTCTTGCAATAATGTTACATTAATTTTGTAAAATTTTTTTTTCAATAATTCATTTATTGTCAAAGATCCGTTTTCATGAAGGATAATTAGACAATATAACTAATGTTTTATTACTCTAAACAAATTAAATGAGATCAACAATATAGAGTAGTATTTTTGCTTGTATAAGATTGAAGAAAATGTGTCTCTTTTAAGTAGGGATGGGATGACAATGGGTAGGGTACTATAGTACCCGTACCCATACTCGCAGTTTAAAAAAATATTCATACTCTCTGTAACCTCTTGAGTATCAACTTTAATACTCGTACTCTTACCCTCTAGGTATCTAAGTGTCCGTACCCATACCCATTACCCACACTTTAATTAAAATAGATCGATAAATAAATATTATTGTGATTAAATTTAAAAATTATTCAAATATACAAAATTAAGTTGTCAAATAAATATATAATTATTACTTTATGTGACAACTCTATTTTATTAAATGTTATTATGATCTTTGTTTTGTATTTGTTTTCCTTACCGAAGAAACTAATAACATATAATAAAATATTATTCTCAAATAAATAATAATTATATCTTTACTTAATAACCTTATATTATTAGATTTTATTATTATCTTTCTTTTGAAGTTATACTTCGCAACAAAGATGACCTTAAACCCCGAACCCTAAACCCTAAATAATATACTTAAACCTTGAACCCTAAACTCTTAATATCAAATCATGTACACTAACACACTAATTGTTATGAAGTAAAACTATAAAACGAAGATAGTAATAACATTTAAAAAAATAGAGTTGTCAAATAAAGTACTAATTACATAATTATTAGACAACACTATTTTACTAAATGTTATTATTATCTTCATTTAGTAGTTAGAATTTGTAATTAAGATAACCCCTAAATATTTAACTCCGAACCCTAAACCCTAAATACTAAACTATAAACTCTAAATCCTAAACCTAAACCGTAAACTGTAACCCCTAAACTCTTTACCCTAAATCTTGAACCCTAAACCCTGACAACTATATTTTATTATAGTAAAATAAAAAGATAGATTAAGTAACTATTAAGTTTGTTCTAGTAAAATAAAAATAATAATAGTAATACATAAAATAAATAAGGGGACCAATGGACTTGACCCATATATGTGAATCCTAATAAAATGAGCTACTTGTCACCGCCTCCATAGAAGGAGAGGAAACACAATAATGCTCTAGTTAGTCAAACAAACTCAATTTCTCAAATATTTATCTTTTGATTTGATTATAAATATTGTAATGGTCTAATGATATTAATAAATATTAAAACATAAAGAAAAACAATTAATTAAACTAAATATTAATATAATAAATAAATAAATAATATATTTATATAAGTGCGGGTGCGGGGCGGGGTGGATACTATAGTACCCGTACTCACACCCATACCCGTTTAATTTTGCGGGTAATTATCTGTCTCCGTGCCCATACCCGTTATGCGGATTTTTACCCTACCCATTGTGGGTTTTTTTGCGGGTATCCACTGGGTCTATGTATAATTGTCATCCCTACTTCTAAGCCATATACATGGTATGCTTGTCACTCATGATATACTTAAATTTGTTAGTTTTTTTTTTATATATATATATATAATAAAAATTTATGATGAAAGATGATATTGAATATAAAGTAAGAAATTTTTTAAATTTTATTAAACAATTTATAAATGAATTTATATTTATCTTTTTTTTTTTTTATCATTCTAATAGAATTGAACCACAACTTATTGAACTCAATGCATGTTAGTATTTTGTGTCAATACTTGACATTATTTCGTAACATCGATAAACTAGGTTATAGTTTATTAAACTTGTTTATAAATTTGTTGGAATAAAAGAAATATGTTTAATAAATAAATTTTTCTTACCTGCTTATAGTTTATTCTAATATGTTATTTTAAGCAGATTTTGAATCTATTGCTTACATTTTCTTTCATTTATAATCTTATTATTTTATTTTTATTAATTTTTTATCCTTAAGAGTAATACAAAATAACTACGTACCCATTCACTACTCTATTACCTACTAGTTCATAGTTTCTAATATATCTTCTTCTTGGTTAACAGAGTACCCAATTTATTTATTTTATTGTCAAAATAATTCAAAAATAAAAAATAAAAAAATCATACTATTCATCTTACAAGAAATTGATTAAGATATTTATTGTCACATTTAGTATTATTTCTTCACCTTCTAATTTATCATTGTGATAAAGTTAAATTTATTTTTATGTCAAAATGTAAACGGTAAGTGAATTACATTGTTTTTAAGATGATTATTTATTCATATGAAGTTTGCTAAACTTTTAGAGAACTATTCAAATTTATCTTTATATTGTAATAAAAAAAATTATGCAACAAAAAATAGTAAATGAATTGCATGGTTATGGTTTTTATTTCAAAGTTTTGTTGTATTTTTTTTAGGTTTCTACCACAAAAAGTATAAATGAGATAAATATAATAAAGAATAAAGATAGGAGGTAAGGTGAGTGAGAGAAATATCACGTGACATTGGTAATCAGGTTGGGAGGATAAACATGGAAGAAATTAAGATGGAAGTAACGTGCATATGAGACATTAAATAATGTCATATTTTTTTTATTATTTTAAATTAAATAATTATGTCCTTTTATGTTATTTTATATTATTAAAAATTAAATTTATTAAATACTTTAATTTCAATTAATTAGCTTTTCAACTATCAATTAACTTATAACTTAATTTTACTAAAATAATCTAAATATTTTTTTTTACTTTTAACATGACATTCTCAAGAATTTGACTTTTTTTATTTAAATTCTATTTTACAATAAAACATTAAAATATAATAAGTTTGTGTGCTGAAAATATTAATGAATATATGATTTAATATAATATACAAAATTTGATATAATAATAATAATAATAATAATAATAATAATAATAATAATAAATATTTATGTTTATGAAATATCACGATCTGTTTAGGCTTAAATATTATTTATATGAAGTCTCAAATTGACTAAATTATAGGAGGAGGTCCTATATGTTTTTCTTTTTTGCTATGTATTATAACGAAAATTGAAGTTATTATCTATCTTTATTTTAAATATTTTATTTGTCATTTTTTAAAAATTATTTATTATTTTATTAGTATGTTATTATTTATTATATCTTAATTCATCAATTTTATCAACCAACTTTAATTAATAAATGTATTTTAAGTTGATAAAATTAATAAAATTACTTTTCTTTAGAACCGCATATAATTTAAATCGAACGGATAAATTTTGATAGAAAACTATCTTAATGGGAAGAAACCACGAACAAGTATTATATGTGCGATTTTCGGAATGTATTAAAATGAAGATGGTATCGTAAAAATTTGAGGAACAAATTTTGAGAAATGGGAAGGAGCCTCGCATGTGCAATTTTTGTAAGATCAAAAGAGAGGTGGGACTATAAAATTAGTTAAAGGCTTTAATGAACCATTCTTAAGGTCGACACTATGATAAGTAGGGTTGAAAATGAATTTCGAACTTAGGTTTAGATCAATTTTAATTCAATAAAATTTGATTTAGTTTAAAACTCGATTCAAGTTCATTATAAATTTATTTTTCAGTTCAAATTCGACTCGATTCAAGTTTACGAACAACTTAATTTAGTTCGATAGTTCAAATTAAATGAACCAAAAGACAAAAAAAAATGGAACAAATGTGTTTTTTCAACTTTAAATTAAAATATCAATAAAAATTAATTAAAAAAAAATAACTAAAACCCATATAGTTTAAAAATCAATCTTGGTTAGATCAATTTTTTCACTATGTATTAGTGGTGCACTTTTATATACGAGAAGAGAATAGTGTAATGCAGAATATCATTCAATCTGAAATTTCTAAGTGTTGAAAATAATTGATTTTGAGCATTAATATAATACTTAAAAGAACTTTGTTTATCTTCATGGAATAAATAAGAATTATATAATTTATTTTTAACTTTTAATTGACACCAGTTGCATCTCAAAATAATATTTATAGCTCAAAATATTATATTTGAAATTAGAAATATAATGTCTCACCTTAGATTTGTTGACAATTTTGTACAATATTAGAGACCGAATTTAGTTTTCCTATAAACAGTGAAGTTGTATGAGTTTTTAATAGCTTTTAAATTATATAAATAACTTCTTAATATTAGTTTTTCAAATAATTTATATTTTTTTTTAAATAACATTTACAATGTACTCAATATCATCTTCATACAAC
>JBBPBR010000005.1:4374061-4396928 GCA_037974775.1 Cicer pinnatifidum
ACTAAAATAGTGACCAGGTACATTGTAAAATTTATTGTAATAATACCTCCTACAAATACCAAAACAAATTTAATCAAGTCAACATTCTACCATTCTATAGATCTTTTAAAATATTATTAATAATACGAGATCAAATTCAAACAATCATGCAATTTTAAGAAGTAAATTGAGTATTTAATCCAATTTATCTAAAACGATCGAGAGACGAAGAGTCCTTTAATTGAAGAGTCAAATAACCTATTTTTTGTAACATTTTTATTTATCAAGACGTGTTAATGCATGAAAGAGATTGAAAAATTTGAAGGAAAAAACATGAATTTTTTTTACTCAAAAACTACAATACATGTAAAAAAAAATATACATTTAATAATTCTACATTTTAAATCTCTTAAAGATAAATATAATATTTTGCATTATAACTGTTTCAAATTTTAGCGTCCTGGGAATACACCTGATCAAAATTTCCTAAATAGTTAAAGAAAAGCCACCAGTACCCCAAAATACAAAAGATAAACATTTCTACATCATTCTTTTATGAGGAGCATTTCTATTTCATCAACAAAAGAATATAAACATTGTGATAATAAATTTACAGCAACAAAAAAAAAAGATTATATATGAACATTCAGATTATGTCAATGTCATCCGTCGTGTTTCTATATTTCCTATTTATTCTTCAAGTCTTCCCACCTTATTTCCTGGGCACATTCCCCACAGACTGTACTGCTTCCAAATCTTATGCCCTGACTTCTAAGTGTCAACAAGTGCGCAAGGTTGGTGCATTTCCGCGTTGTGAAACGATTTCTCAACTTAGTTGAAATGCTGCAAGTTTCTAATACACGGTGTTCTGCTTTTGACTCTTCTGGCTTTTGGTCAGGCATAGACTCACCAAGCGGTACTCTTTGAACTTCTTCCCATTCCAGCGATTTGCGATACACCTCCCAAGCCATATCTTGCTCTTCTTTTGATAGCCTTTCCTCTTCGTTTTCTTGTAACAGGGATTCGTGTAAATGATAATTCGCTATCCACCTATTATCATCAGAAACTACATCAGCTGATGTGTAAATTGAGATTGAGAGAAAATAAATAAAACTACCCATATTTTGGACTACTTATTTTTTATAATAGATATTTTAGACTTCTAACTCTACTACAAAATCAATTTGGAAGGTGAAAGGTATCCATTTTTTATAAATACTTTTCCAGGTAAATCTCTAATCAATATGAGACTTAAATTATTTCACCATTTTGAGAGGAAGTTATAGGAAAAACATATATAATCCACTTTTAAAAAATCTAATGATAACGATCAAGTCATCAAAAACATCAGAAGTAATTTGTCTTGTCTCAATCATGATTTTAATTCAAAAAATTTATTCCACTGATCACACTTAAAGATCGAAATTGATCCTAATTATTAGTATTTAGAAAATATTTTGTAAGCAAAGTTCAAGAGGCACTAGCCTCAGTGTCTTAGACTAATGTGATGACGTTGGAGGTTGAATCCTCTGTCAAGCCAATATTCTTAACGGAAATCGTTTGGCAACAAAAATTTAAGCGAAGGGAGGTTTCCCTATTCCAAGGTCAAGGCATGCTGCAAAAGATGACTACAATTAAAGACTACCAATGGAGCCAAATCCAAGACCTTTCTGTTAGTGTTTTCATTTTGAATGACAAGTATTAGTTGTTATTTTATTAGTAGGAGAGTTGGTCATATGACTTCCTTATCATTCCAACTGCTATGTCCCTCCTCAAAACCATGGAGCCCCCTTATCACTCCCCTTTTGTCAATAACTTTGATTGTTACATGTTGATTCACCACGAAACCAGAGCCAGCATTAAAAATGGAAAATAATGTGGATCATAACACTAATGATACCATAAAAATCAAACTGAAGAAGACATCACCATCATGAAAGAAGACTTAATTAAACAACAGCTGGAAGTAGAAGAGAACATACTGGGGATGATGCTTGCTGAGTAAGCTTTCCATTAACTTATCAGAATAACTGCTTCCATTTGAATGAGGTACTGTATGTTTCAGTGAATCTCCAGCCAAAATAGGATTACTTTGTTCACGAGGAAGCCCATCATTTGTACTTAGTTCAGCCAGAGTCTCAGGAATCTCGTCATCACCAAACTCAAAGAGATGCAGCATTTCTTCTTTAGATATGGTCCTATGCACCTGTTGTCTATCAACCACTCTAGCAGCAAGCCCCTCCTTTGTAACCTATTGAAACCATTTCCATACATTAGAGAAATTAACACATGAAGAATAGAAGCAATCATCTTGTATTACCTGGCGCTTATATATTTTCTCTTCCATAGTTCCATGAGCCAGCAATCGATAAGCAAACACAGGCTTTTTCTGCCCATACCTGCATACATGAAAAGTTATTTAGATGTCAACACATTATTTGTCAATAGATACAAATCGCAATTTGTAATTCATCAATTATAAAATGTGTTTTTTTAATTTTTAAAGATCTTTCCAGAGAGAAATCAGTCAAACTATTTCAAACCAAGGGAAAATTTTAATTTGCAAATATTGTGGCATCGAATATCAAGTGTATCATCATGGAAGCATCCAAGAGCAAACGTTTTAGTGAAAATTGTAAAATATATAGGTGACCATAATACATGGTAGAAGGTTCAAAACTTTAAAACAATGTATCATAATTGCTTAGTGTTAATAAAAACCATAATTGTGTATCCCTTTATAGCTTGAGCTTTAAGGAGAGTTCTGGACATAGTTTTGGAGTCACTAAGACAAAATGGTCTAGAGAACATTGTTATTACCCTTCAATTTTCTAAATAAAATGAATTATAACATATGGCAGGTGGATCTGTACATTAAGCATTGTCAGCATTTCAGGCATAGATAAACCTTCTGCGGGGGTTGTGCTATTTAGAGATGTAATAAAACACTGTTCAGGTGTCTTCCTCTTAGAGTCTAATCTTTTAGAAGGGTTGGTTCATGAAGATAAGAATTAACTATGAGACAAGAACTCTACTTGACAGCCTTTTTTTATTTATTTACTGTAAATACTCATCCATCCCCCCATTTTTCGGCTTATTACCAGATTCTCGCTTCCGGTAGTGTATTTGGGGGTAGGGCAGCAAAATTGGAGGCGGATGGACATTCATCTTTATTGACTGGTTTTCTTATTTTGGGATACAAGCAGAATCCTATGACGATAAAATAAAAAAAGATACAGAAGATATCCTTCTCAAATAAACGAAATATGCACACAAATGAGAACAACAAGATAACTGAGGAAATCTACTCAGTCCCTTGACAATTTTGATAGGGAAGCCCCTTAAGGGAAAGCATTAACAGGAGCTTACCTCCAAGCTCGATAGATAGCCTGCAGATCATATGTTGGATTCCAAGAGCCATCAACTATAACAACTCGATTAGCTGCATGAAGATTAATACCCAAAGAGCCGGCCCTGGTCGAAATTAGTGTGCATTTTACCCTCCTATTCAAAGGCTCATTAAATCTCTCAACAAGCTTCTGCCTTTCAGAGCTCTCAGTCCTTCCATCCAGCCTGGAGGTTTAATCACATCAGAAAAAAAAAATCAAAGAAAAACTGAAATAGGATCCACCTAAAATTCCAAGCACAGAGCACTGTATGTGCATTTTCATATTAAATCAATAGGGTAAAGAAGAAATAAATGGAACAGATAAAACATACAAACAGAAGTCCTAATTAGATACACAAATAAAATTTTATAAGTGGATAAATTATAAATGACTAGAAAAAACAAAAATTTTAATGTACAAAGAATATTTCATGCAAAATCCCAAACTTTTCAGATATCTTTTTTCTGGAACAGAAAAGATAATTGCTAATTTGCAAGTTGAATAACTTTTTCTGTGTTTAAAAGGTCGTAAATAAAATGTATGCCTTATACAGTGAAAATTTTCATATTTAGGGGTTATCAAAATCTTTCTCCCACTCCGAATGACATCTAAGACTTCGTGCCTGAGAACAAAAATAATGAGACAATTTGCACACATTAATAATTTGGGGACGCCAATATACAAAATAATACAGAAGGGTGTTAAAATAATAAAAAATTAACCTGACTAATTTAAGAAAATCTTAGTAGCAATTATCAGAGAAAGACTTACCATCCCCAAACTAATAAAATAATAACACCCACAACAATGTTCACAGATGGAAGTATTTCAAGGAAGAAAGCAGATATTCTCAACAACAAAATACAACATACAAATAAAAATAATCAATAAAATAAAACAAAACACAAAATTAAGAGTAACAGCGGGTTGTACTAGTTCTAAAAATATGAACCCACCTATACCAATCTTTTCCCTTCTTCCAAAACTTTCCTCGTTTGCCACGTCGAGGTAGCCTTGAGAGATAAAGTTCTATGAGGTCCAGGGTTGGTATGCTCTGACTAAAAACTAACACCTTATCACCCACATCAGAACTCATGGTAAGTATATCAATTAGCAAAACCATTTTGCCACTTTGATCAAGCTCTCTATAAATTTTTCCGTGAAGAATATCTTTCCACCAGCCCTGAAAAATTATCGAGCATGACCCATCACTAAAACTCTAGAAGCAGTATGTTAAATGAATAAGTTATCACTGAATATCAATAAATGACAACCAAAGCAGGCAACATTGATGTACTCTAAATCAAATTGTGTTTGAATATATGGTATTAGTTTGCTTAGATGCTTCTGCTTCTTCTTTTGTTAGTATACTGACTTCTTTTGGCATTGTTAGTAAGTAGTTACTGAAGCAGTTAGGTACTACTTCCTTCACATAAATACATCACTAAATTCAGTTAGTTATCAAATTATACAACAACCTCTCATCAGTTTCTTTCCAATCCCTTTTCTTTGCCTTCTTTCATCAAATTAAAAAGGATCAAAGGGCCAACTAAAGAATGACACTAACCAATTCAACTTGTTTCAATAAGTACCTTTATGAAAAAACCATTACCATCCTTCCTTTGCAGCAAATCATTTGTGTACTTCAACTTCTCTGTAAGGTGATGAATTGTCAAAATATCTCAGAATTAAATTTGAGATATGAAGAATAGTGACATTAAAATAAAGAAAGCTAATAATAGTCAATGGATTTTGTATTACAAGAAAGGTAACACATTTTATCGCTAGCTGATGAATTTCATCAAACAGACAGCCAAAATTTGATGTCGTTTTTATTGTCGAAAACCACCGGAATTCTTAGATAAAAAACAACTTTTAAATAGGAGGATATATTAAGAGAATGGACATTGATCATACAAGTCAAACTTTTAGAATTACTTTGGCATACGACAAATATGATGTCGATTGTCATTAGTATTCCAAAATAACCACTCGTAAGTAATATCATTAATGGCATTCAAAAAGAAGCCTTCAATCAATTCATATTATCTTAATCAGTAATAATAAGAAATAATTCAAGCAGACAAGTAGGGTAGGTGCTTATATATTCATATACACAATGAAGACTACCTCCAACAAGCACATTAGTATCGGAATTTTCATCACTGGAAATATCTTCAACTAAGAAATTCTCAACAGCATCTTCAGGTCTTACACGGTCCTTGTCTTCTTTTGTCAGTTGCAAGATCCCAGGGTGGTTCCATATCTACTACAGGCAATAATTTTTTTTTATCATTGTGATACACTACGACAGGATATGAAAGAACCATAATTTAACAAAGACACAAGAATCACCCTTTTAAAAAGAAGAAGTAATAACAGATAAAACCAGCATTTTATAGAAAATAGCTGTTTATCCGTTTTACATTTTGATAGAAAAAGCTGCTCTTTGAAAATAACATATAATGCAGAAGCATCAATTGATAATAAATAGTAGATATATACACAAACTAACCTATGCAAACGTTTATATTTATCCAATTTTTAACCCAAATCGACAACTCTTCACAACTTCCCCCTAATTTCCTACCCCTAAACAGCCACCAATCTTTTTTTAGAAAAGAACACACAGAATTAGGAAAAGAACACTCTAGCTTCTTTAACTCCTATCCTTTCCCTATTATGAAGTTTCTCCAAAACCTCCTTTTTTTCTCATCAAGCCATTATATCTAATGAATTTGCTCCAACAATTAAATTGATTACCAAGTTCTCCAAAGGTGTACTTACCCGAGCCAATGCCTGGTACCCAGCAAAAAAACTCCTCTTTCTTAGCTGTTCATGGTTACCCCTGACATTAGTGAATCCATGAACATCAAGGAATTTCTTGTACAATTTTCTTTGCAGGGGAGAAAGCTTGACCGTTATCACGAAAACAGTTTTGGGAGGTAGGTCCTTCTTCACAACATTCATGTCCATTCTTTGGACAAAGCCTTTTAATTGTTCATAGAGGATGTGAGACCTTTGGTTCATAATTTTTACATCAGTCAGAGTGGAATTCGTGTGTTGACCATTTTCTATAGGATTTTGGAAGCTGCACATACAAGAAAATATTTTTCAAAACTACAAATTGCAAACCAATGTAAAAATCAGAACAGAGAGAGTAAAGTAAGCCTTGCCGGTTCCTAAACTCATGACTGCTTCCAAGAAAACCTTCTCGCACAAAATCAACCATCTATTTTGGAAAAAATGATGATGAGTCAAACACTGAATGCAATAACTTGAAGGTCTCTAAATATTAACTAATATGCAAACTTACACAATAATATTCCATGAGATTATTTTGAAGAGGAGATCCTGTAAGCGCAATTCTTCTCTGGCACTTGACTTGTTTCAAGGCATGAGTAACATCAGCCTTAGTATTTTTTATTATATGGGCCTCATCACACACAAGAATGTCTGGCCCATCCTGCAGTAACATGTAAACAGCCTTAAAAGAATGCAATAATAATAAATGACACCGATTAGGATTAATTTTTTTGGAAAAAGCATACGATAGGGTGGCAATGAAGTATTGGGGAAGGCCTTGGAGAATAAAGGGGTCAATATCACTCATATTCAACAAATTCAAAACATGTACGGTGAGGTTGCAACTAGAAAGAGGACACAAGCTAAGACCCCAAAATACATCCCTCCTATAAACATAAAACTACATTGAAGGTCAACTTTGAGCCTCAATCTTTTTGTTTTTAATCTTAGATGTGCTAGTTGACGCCATGAATTTTGTTTTAATTGAAGTAAAATGGAGTATATGAAATATAAGAGGCTGCTAATTTTAGCTTAAAGGTGAAAATTGGAAACCACACAATAAGCCCCTCTATAGGAAAAACAAAGGGAGATAGTATTTCATTAATTTTACCTGCAAAGCATGGCAAATTTCTCTAGCCGTCTCCCGGTCTTTGACGTTCTTGCCGAAAGACAAATTCCGGAAAGCAGTATAGCCAATTAAGAATACACCACCCTTTGCTCTCCATTTTGCAAGTAATTGTGCCCTCCTATCTCTGGGAAAAAGGAAATTGTATCAGCAAGATGTCAAGTCCACAACTTGTTGGCTGGAAAATAAGATAGAAGTGAAGGGGGCTATACCCACATGGATTTTGCTGTTGCTAAGTTGCTATCACAGTACTGTGTACTTATAATAATCGATCCCATAAAATAGTAAAAGAAATAACGTTTTCATATCTTTTTCTCTTTTTGATAAAAGAAGAAATAGGAGATATAAATGAACTAAAAAGGAGGACAAGAAATCCACCAAGAACAACTAAAAAATAAAATTTCAAACTATGGAGGCAAAAAGCAGATATAACAAGATATCCATCCACTTACTCTAACCTTAAGTCATCCAGAATTTCCATGGAAATAAATACACGTGTTAAGTCTATTCATACAGGACAGAAGTGCAAATAAAACATAGTCTCATTAAATTTGTTTACTTAATGATCCTGAAAATTTAAAACATACACAAAATTGGAGGATTCCTCATCAGGATTTAACTCTGACAAAAGACTGATTTGAATGGGCCACTAAATTTACTAACTAGGGATCTCTATATGTGATGATCTAAGTATTTGAAATGTAATCTCCATTATACACTTGAATAGCCTCAACCTGTTGCTTCCATGTGAGGAAGTCCATTTCATCTAGCAGACCAAAGCTGTTGCGGTAGAAGAGGAAGAGAAAAGGTCTTTCCATGAAATTTAGGAATGGGTTAGCTGGTGTAACCATTGCAAGACCCCAGGCTCAGGTACACAAAAGAAGTAGAGAATGTCAAAGAAAATGAAGGAATGGGTGGGAAACAGGCAGAGACAGAACCATAACTGACCAGTCAGAAAGTGATGAACTCGGTAATGAGCTTTGCACAGTTGATGGTAACATTTGCAATTGATTCTAACAGAATCGGAAAACAATAACTAACCAAACTGTCACAAACAGAAGCTACCCACATAGACCAACAAACTAACAGTCCAACAGCTTTAAACCACTGAAATTAGTAAAAAGTCATACTACTAAAACTCTATCTTTCCCACAATTATGGAAATCCCTAACTAGAGTAATTAATTAAAAAATCAGAGTTAATAAAAAGAAGATACATGAAGTGGAGCTTATGAATGTTAAAAATATCATTTTTATTTATTTTACTTTAGGTCAAAGTTTCGTAATATGATATCTAGTTATGGGCCAAATATTGTCACTTGGCTTGGCTAGTATGTTGTTACAGTTCTTATGAATAGCATAATCATATCAACAAAATAACAAGCAAACCTTGATACATCTTCCAGCATGAAGACTCTAAGTCGCTTTAATTCTAATGGTGCCCATTTGATGAACTCCGTCCGCCAATTATGTAGCACATTGACAGGTGTGACTATAAGTGCAGTTCTTAAACCCAACTCAACACTTCTCATTGCAGTGTACAAGAAAGCTATAACCTAAAAGTTCCAGGACATCCAGTAATAAGAACAAAACCATCAAACAGCAAAAGGAAAATCAGGAAAAAACATAAATTATTCCTGACCAAATGCACAAAACCAGAACATATAACCCTGTCTTTAAATTTGTAATAGGATATATTTCTCATGTTATCTCTTTGATCATTTTAGAGTTATTATTTAGTTCAGTAATTAGTATAGAGTATTCTCTATAATCTATTACAATGTAGGCCTGAAGAAAAGTACAAAAGTTAGAGGTCAAAACAGAGAATCAATCCATTTACAATACAGCATAGAAGTGAAGTTCCAATTATGGATTCCCCCATTCAGATAGTGGTTCAAATAGTGTGTGCCAGCTTCACAACTTTCATAGTAGGAAGCCTTGTTTTTGACCTAGTGGCCACTGGTTTTTTCTATTGAAAATATTAAATTATAAATACTTCTTATCCTACAATTGCAATTATCTTCAAATTCTATGCAACTTCTCATCAAACACTCTTCAATCTTCATAGTTATTTTTGGTCTTGATAGAAAAAAAGTGCAGATCAATAAGCATGCTAGTCTAATTCCTGGTGGATAGCAATGTCTCCTCAAAAGAGATACCTAGTACTGGTGAATTGAGGATGAATTGAAGGTACCCAACTTCCCAAGATCTTTCTCCATCTCACGACTCTCCTTCCCTGTCTCGTAATTCTCTCAATCTGGCACCTCTCTCTCACACGTCAAAACACACTTTGTCTCTCACAAGCCACAGCTCTCACTGTTGCCTTTGTTTATTGCAATTCATGGTTGATGGTGAGTTGAGGGATTGCTGGTACTAACAGTAATGCTCCTGCTTCAATAGGAGGTTCATGGCTGGTTGACTGGCGCATTAGTGATTTGATCTAGATTCTAAATCCTAGGATTTGAGTACTTTCTTTTGTGAACTTGGCTGTGTTATGTTTAAGCTTTGAGTATTTTCTTTTTGTGAATCTGGTTGTGTTATGTTTAAACTCTACAAAGCCTCATGTTTTGTATGTGATTTTTTATTAATTAATACTAGTGATGTGAACTTATGATTATGAAATTTCAGTTTTAAATTTGTTTTAATGTTTTCATTTATAGGATTTTATGATTTTATGTTTTGTATGCACTATATATATATTGCTATAAATTTCAATTTGGTAGGATTTTGCAATCCTTGAGACGACCTTACATTCTGCGATCCTGCTACCAAATCCTAGGTAATTACATTTTACAATCTTGCAATTTAAATTTAAAAAATGAACAAATGAGAGCAGAAAAAATAAACAAGAAAATGCATACTCAAGCAAGAACTGTACATTATCATCAATTTCACAAAAGAGACGTAGTTTTGCAGAATGAGTACAATACCTGAAATGTTTTACCGAGGCCCATGGTATGAGCTAGAATACAACCTAGACCTTTATCTCCAGACTTTACTTTTCTAATTGACTGTATTATGTTTTCCCACATGAATCTTATTCCGGCAATCTGCAGATATGAAACTGTTAAGAACCAAGGAAAAGCATTGGAAAATGGATATAGAAAGAAGTTAAACAACACAATTTTATTAAAAGAAAAAGAATAGGAGAGAATAGAGTCGCTTTATTCATTCAATGTTTACAAATCTACCCCTCTCCCCATGCCTCTTCCTATTTATTAAGTACGCTAATTCCCTTTAACCAACCAACCAACTTCTCAAACCGTCACTTACTAGCTTTTCCGTATCTTGTATCCTAACAATACCTCCTTATCTTCAATTCTAATAAATAAATAAAACAAATTTTAGAGAAAACACATCCAAAAAGGACAACAAACTCAATGTAAAAACTTCAAAAATGTTGGAAAAGATGCCAATAAAAAAGGCAAATGAGTGACTGGAAAACACGTGGATGGTAAAGAATAAGAGTCATTCCTACTCCTTACTCCAATGGTATTCTTGGTTAGCTTGTTATACAACCAAACCTCCCTCTCATCGCCCTAAATCAGTGTTTCCGATGGTGGACTATGGCAACAAGCCTAAAATTTGCCATATAAATATGACTGATGATGTAACTGCCTACGGTGGATCTCACAACCCATGTGGGTCTGGATCTCACAACACAGACCTTATTTTCTTTACTCTTAGGGTTTTTCCACCATAGCAGCTATTGCCCCGCTAAGGGAAAACCAATATGCCACCACCATTGTATGGAGGTCAGTCAAATTTCCACCACCACCAGCCGCCATGTAAAGGAAACTAACATTGCTCTAAAGACCTAAATCACTAAGTTAACCAAAACTAACACTCCATCTAGCCTAATAATTGATAGATTTCACTAACAGAAAAAACGGAAGTGAAAGACAAACTGAAATTGGTCTTCTGAATTGTAAATGTTATTCTTAACTATTGAGTTCAGAGAGAATTCATATGTACAGTACAAGAGTCTTAGAGACGAATTCAGAGAGAACTCATATAGTAGAAGAGACTTAGAGACTGGAAGCACAGGTTGTGACTAACTTCTAACAGTTTCAAACACATTAACTAATCAGTATGAGTAATCCAATACAACAGAAACTACACAAGTTCGAATGATCGCACTGAAAATACTCACGTCATATACTGTGATATTCCGCTCACAAACTCAGGGTGCTTGGGAACTAGTGAGCACTCTGAGTTGACTCTAAGAATGGTAAACCTGGGTTTATTCCAAACAAGTAAACTTCAAAGAATGGGTAGCCCAGGCTTAAGCTAAATAGATAACTACGTAAGATGAAAATACCAAGAAAGAAAGAAAAATTATATTTAAAAAATCAAGGGTAAAAGAAAAACAACAATCCACAAGATAGAAAAAAACCTGATGGGCCTTCAGCTTAGCTGAAATGCTCGGAGGTATTCTAACCGCTTCTTCCCCTTTCTCCCTCACAACATTCACTATATAACCTGCCAGCGCATCACCGAGAATTTCAACGCTAGCACCTTCAGATGAACTCCCATTACAGCCAACCGAGCTATTATCAACTGATGAGGCAGAAAACTGTACTCTCAAAGACTTCAGGCGTTCCTGACGTTCCTACAGAAGTAGAGAGCAATGAATAATTTGTAATGGTAAATCCAGTTTTGACAACAAAGACCTCCTTGAAAATGTCACCTTTTCAATTGCTATTTTCTTTTTTGTCTCTTCTCCTAATTCCGCATCATCAAGTATCCTTCTAATATTCTTTTTGCGTTTTCTTTTAGTGCTGAAAAAAATGACAAGACCAGATATGATAATGAACATCTCTACAACTCAACCAGAGATTAATGGTTACTTAATGTAAAGTCTGTGCACAAACAAGTTCAGATTAGCACAACAACTAAAGCATGAAAATCTCAAGATCCTAGTATGTACGAGATTTCATTTAAATGAGACACCTACAGAAATTCCTAATCGAAAAGACCAGAAAAAAGACCCAGGATGAAACAACACATTAATATTTAACAGAAACTAGCATGAATCATCAAGTAAATTTGTCAAATTGAGATATACATTTCTAGAATCATGAGAAAACAGAAAGCAAATGTTTTTCAAGCCACCTTTCATTCCTCATCCGTCATCAAAGAATATCAATACAATAATGACCGAAGAAATAAAAATTTATACCTGTAAGCATTACTAACTATCAGCCAGTATCATCAGGTGCTATGTCTCAAGGGTAAGAATGTCAAGAATTATAAATTATAAGCATACTCAATAAAAAATCATACAACAACATCAAAACCTTGGCACTGGAGAAAACCAAAAGATCATATGCGTTTCAAAAGGACCACCAGCAACCTCAGGATGGGAAGTATGAGGATGAGGTGTAGATCATAATTACTAATCAGAAAAATTGAAGGAATTGTATCCAAGCTATAGGAATTTGAACCCAAAGATCCATTGGATGCAGCAATAAATTGTCTATAACAATTATTTCACCTTATTGTAACATTTATCTTTGAATTTGAATCTGAATCTGAATCTGAATCATCTGAATCATCTGAATTATCTGAATCACTACTGCCAGAACTGGAAACTAGTATAGCAGCAGATCCCATAGCTTTCTCTAGTTGCAAAGAAAGTTTTTGTAGAAGATTCGGACGGCAACAACAACAATGCCATCCAGAAGCCTTAGTTTCAGCATCAATTTCTACACCAAGATTTTTCTTAACGCATTTAGTGCAGAAGAATATCTTGCATAATTTACAAGTAACTAAGCCACTGCTTCCACCGCACCATGCACAGTAACACTCAGACAACTCATAAGCCAAGTCCTGTGACAAGTAATTAACTTATAATTAAACTTCAACCAAAAGAAAAATACATCTACTCAGAAAAGATTTTTGAATCTTATGTAATACCAAACTTTCTCCTCAGCGGGAATAATGTATATAAATAAACAGATCACAACATAACCCAACACCTAGAAAACTAAAATATACAGTCAGCATGTGCAAATAACCTTATAAGGTGAAAAGCAAGAAGAATTCTTTTACGTAAAATTAATTATAAAAACTATAAATATTAAAAAAAAAAAAAAAAAAAAATTAAAAAAAATTTACTGCTCCATAAACATAAACAGTTTAGATATTAGATAAAAACACTGGATACATTTAGGCACACTGCTCACTTTTTCCGTATTAGTACGAGCCATGCACAGAAGAGGCATGAATGCAATGCTTATTTTTTTAGGTAGCTTCTTCTCTCACCCCGGATGTGTTTTATGTCAAAATATACCTTCGGATTGGCCAATCTGAAGAGCATTGGGGGGTGGAGAAGAAGCCACCTATTATTATTTTGAGGCAAATGATACTTTTATCCGCAGTTCTTGTTCAAAGCATTTCCTTTACTCCGTACAATAAGTAAGCATTTAAATTAAGTTTTGAGCCTCCTTTATGCATGTAGAAAATTCTAAGATGAGATTGAGAATGAGTGAAAAATCAGCTAACGCTGCTAACCCCTTAATGATCTATTCATAACAAAGTTTAGAAAACTATTTTGTGCAGGTTGCTCCAACAAATAATTTCACCCTCCTTCATACACAAATGTACTTACTAATTTACATATTTAAAATAAACAAATATATGTTTTCTCTCACCAAAAATAAATGCTTGCTTAGAAATAAAATGACCGCGGGCACAAAAAAGAAAAGCAAATCTGTTACTGAAGTTAGAGTCAGATCTCACTAATATACAAAAACTCAAATATGCACCAGAATATCACTACAAATTTTAAACTATTTTCAGGGCAAAAATTAGTAGCTTTAAGCTCATACCTTCGGATGTGTCTTTTCTTTCATTAAACAATTGCAATCTCCACAAATAATAACTTTCAAAAGAGGGTGTTGGTGCACTTCAAGAGCTACTTTGTCACAAATTGTGCAGTAAAATTTCTCATTTGGACCCTCCGAAGGAAGAGAGTCAGCACCACTGCTACATAAACCCTTTATATTATATTGATCCTCTATGATATTGCAATTCAACTTATCTTCGGCAACATATACTTCATCATCACTGTTGATGATATCAATCCGGCATTTCTTTTTATCAGCATCAAGCTCCCCGTCATTTAGTCGCTTGGTTCCTCTTTGCTCAATAGCATCACCGAATGAAGATTTGGGTGGATCTAACAAATTTCCAGGTCTTACAGGATTTTCTTGGTCAAGATGAAAATTGGCATCAAAACCATTAATTTTATCGTCCTCCATATTCTGACATGCAACATTGTTATTGTCAAACACACCTTCCCCTTCATCTGTAGTTCCTTCCTGCATAACAGAGTTAAAATGATCAACAGATGAAGGCTTCTGTATGTGGCTTCTGTACAGGTGTGCTCGTTTCTCATTGAATTACATTTAAATATAGCAGCCTTACAGGATATGCTTATGTCTAACGAACTAAACTAAATCGATTTAATCAACAACAAGCCACATGGATTCCTACAATTAGGCGCCACCACCAAATTATGAACATCAAGCACCACTTGTATTTGCTCTAACACAAGACTATTGATTTGTGTTTTTAATACCCAAATAATTATTTGCATGTAAGATGTAAATAAAACTACAGATGACAACATCCTCCACTAAGGACACGAGTATTATCCGACAGTTTATGGGTCAAACAAATGAAAAAGGAGAATTGAAGTCCAAAAACTCACTTGTTTGCTTTTCTTTTGATGCCTCCTATGTTTCAATCGTATTTGAAGCTTCCTATCAACGATAGCATCATCCTCTTCTTTGACCTGCCATGAAAAAGCACAAAAACATGTGATAAACTTCCTAAACATGAAGTAGAAAATATACACATAAGCAAAACATTCATTAACAAGGAATGCCTCCCTATGCCAGGATGTATTTAATACATTGGTTGGGTACAAGTTCCGACATCAGTGTGTGATTATGCAAATATGTTCACACTATGCATGATTTAACATACATAGCTGATTGCACCAAGTGGAAAAGGGCTTAGTTTGTTATAGTTGTTTGTTCAAATGCATGATTACACAAAATGCCAAGAGCATGTTTGGTTAAAATTGTTTTGAAAGCAATGGCACACTTATGCTTCCCAACACATTTTACCAAAACAAAATTTTCATGTTTTGACCATAATGGCTTTTGAAGCCTCTCAAATCTAAGACAAACAAGCATATGGGTCAATCAGACTGCACCCAACAAAGAAATTTACAACAAATAACACTAACAAGGCTCTCAAACATTATGCCTTATAGAATTATCAGTTTTAGAAACGCCAATAATCAACAGTTAAGAGGTACTGAACTATTACATCGATCCTTGTAAGTGTACTACATTTAATATTTAATTATTATTATTTAACTAGTAATTATAATACAATTTAGTCCTTATATTGTTCAAACTTACTTCACGCAATTCATAAAAACTGAAAAATGAAAGCAAATAAATAAGTTTGCATAATTTAAAGACTAAATCGTACACTTCATCATTATGACGGATAGTTTGGTATATTTCCAATGACCAATATGTCAATTTAGTTCTCAATAGATAACCAATATGCAATAAGAATAGACCTTTTTGAAATGTCTACTTTGTTCATCGGAAAGATCTAATTCTCTTTCGTATGCAACGGCAGCTGCAACAAATGGATCGGTAGAATTGGCATCAACATCATCAATTTCCTCCACCTAAACAAAAGGAAGTTTACAAAAAATAAGGTAAACCAAGATAGGGATCATTCAACACATGAGAGAATATGTTACAGGAAATGGCTGCCAAAATGCATTATAATATGAACGAGGCTGAAAAATAAGAACGTATTAAAAGCATAAAAAAATACAAATGCAAAATAATAAACCAATTTGCTCATCTATAACAATACCATACAGACGGGACTAAATATAATTCATGAATCCTAAAACAGGAATTAAATAATCACAGGATCCATGCAACATATCACACAATGATGTTGCCATATGTGGCAAATAAGCAAAACTCAAACCAGTATTCGAAAAAAGTAACGGAGGGGTGTAAGAGGCAACTAAAACAACTTATGTGAACTCTGAAATTTATATGCTTAGCTGTCAAATCTATTAGCAGTGCACTTAAGTAACAGTAAGTTAATTATGATATCTGACTAACTTTCTGTACTGTAAATCTGAGTTTTCAAACTCAGATAATCAGAATAACATCTACAGATTTCGGATTCACTCTAAACCTATCCTCTCTCTTTAATCCTCCCTCGTATCAGTTTCTTTCAGCGGGAAAAGTAATGCATGCTGCATTCTGCAGTGTTAGGAAAAGTAACTTGGTCAAACCCAACATTTATTTTTATGGGAAACACGAGAACCAATGAATCCCTAATGCCCTTTTTTTTATTGGATAAAAAGTAACATCCCTAATATTACCCCAGCCAATTCCTGAAGTCTATTCTCTCTCTCACTCACTCTCTCTCGGTATATAATATATATATATATATATATATATATATATATATATATATATATATATATATATATATATATATATATAATGAACAACATATAGTCCAAATCATCAAGAATCCAAAATTCAGGGGGCCTGAAATTTAAAGAAGGGTAGAGAAGTAAGATGAACAGAACACTAACATCAGCTAGCTGCAGTAATTATTCCTTCATTCCCTACCTTCAATTTCTTTGACATTTACATCCAATATAAAAACAGTAAAACAGTCAAATATATTTGCTACCTCATTAACTCCAGGAAAATTGAGTCCCATCAAGGCAGCTTGCTGTGGAGTGCTGGCCAAATAAACAGAAGCCCAAGTCTTACTGCCAAACGAGGCATCAATACCACTCCCATCGGAAACTATTTTATTAAATGCATCCCAGTCCCCCTCAATTTCTTTTTTTCCAGACTCTTGGATTTCAGGAGAAATTTTTTTTTGGAGAAAACCACTAGCACCCTCTTCCAGTAATTTGCCATGTCGCCTGCACCAACACCACAACCTTATGAGTTTATATTTGATTTTTGTCAGATCAAACGCCAAATAAGAACCATACCTTCTAACAGGTCTGTGTGTTTGTAGATATTTCTCAGCATCAGATATTGACGTAGCAATTTCAGCAGTTGCCTGAGACCCAACCCAGTGATTTCTCTTTTTCCACGCTTCGGTGCAGCAGCCATTGGGAGCTTCTCTTTCAATCCACTTATAAAGGCTTGGGAGTTCAATTCCAGCCCCATCAAGTTGTTCCTATTTAAAATCATATCAACGAATAGTGGAAGAAAAATACAAGCACATTTCAACAAAGGCAGAACTTATCATTGCCAGAAAACAACAATTTATATCAACTATGCAAAAATGTCGATGCCTTGCAACATTATACTCTAGCGTGATTTTAATAATTAAGGTACACACAAACATATAAAGGGTAGGACAACTTCACAAGGTTCCCGCCATTGTATGATCTGGAGGATGCATGCAATGAACGGGCTATTTCCGCAACTGGAACTTGGGACTATTGTGCCACAATGAAGCAATATTCTGTTGTGCCAAAAGGCTAAATAATAATAAATAATTATGGTGATGAAAGAATTTCAGCATTTATCCCATTTATCATGGTTATTTTACAAATTTAATCACGTTTTAATTAAGTTTGGTGTGAGCTTGTTTTGAAAGGCTAGTTCTTTTGAAAAATATTAAGCCAAAAAGAAGTGAATAACGAGACCTAAATCAGTAACATAAGAAGCAGGTCAGGGCAGATGAGACCAATTTCTGAGGACTGATAACAACATGCAACAACAGAAAGGAACAATCGACTTTTAAATAAAGAATTATAAATCATAATGCTTAAATTAAAATTGAAGATAGAACTAAACCAGTAAGTGGGAACTTTCAGTTTCAAGTTCATCAAGAACAGCTTCCCAATCTTCTTTAAAAGTAGCCATCTCATCAGCAACAGCAGTTTCCAGCTAAAGACGAGTAAGGACAAGTGAGTAATACGTAAAAAAACAGAAACATGATAAAGCAAGGGAAGAGAGAAACCAACATCATCCCCCTGTAGAGTTTGCTCCAGTTCTTGTCTAACTTCACTCTCCACTTTAGCAAGAGACTCCTCTTCAAGAGTTTCTTGGGCCTCCGCAGCCTAAAAAACATCAGCGAACCTTCGTTTGCACCTCTTTATATATGTGCGAAATCATAACATGTATTGTAGGTTTACATACCACAAAAATGCTCTGCAAATAGTTGAGTTATATGCTTTTCTGACATCCATTATTAGTTTATTATTACTTTATAGCTACTAGATATTCTCATTTTTTTTCAAAAAAAAAAAAAAAAGAAATGTGTTGTTAGGTATTTCAGAGTAAACTCTTGGGAGTTTGTGAAAATTTGGAAAACATACATATTTGGAACAGTTTTAAGTCATTTCAAAGGCCTTAAAAGGTGGAATGAGGGAAAATCCCTATTGGATTGAACAATCTTGTCTCATAATAGAATTGTGTATATTAAGCTGACTGTACAGCTGTAACTAACTGATGAGCCTCTTGTTAGAGCCTACCATAGAAAACGGTGTGCAAGAGTCTGTTGCTATACATGGCTTTAACAGACAAGACAGATGTGCAGCCAGCTATTGGAATGAGTGATAAAGCAATCATGGAGAGGATATGAACTTGAAGGGGGTGGAGGGCAGTGAATACGGGGTCATAATTTTGGGGGGCAGAGCAGGCAACGTGTCACCCTCTCTGATAGTTTTCTTTCTGTTTCAGCTTCTATCTTTTCTGCAAATTCCCATAGCAATCACAGCTTTGTTCTCTGAATTTCTCCAACGATTACTATAGTAGTAAGTATCAGTATTCAGTACCAATCACTAACTCTGAGTTAGTTACATTTACAGTAGGATAAGAGGAAATAGATGTAGATTAAAGTTGGCTGTATAAAGCTGATAATTGATACGGTTACAGTTGAGTCATTGTAATCTTCAATATTCAGAAATAAAACTTTGTTATCTCTGAACCTCTCTTGATAAATCTCTATCCTAATAATCACTAATTGAATATTCTAATCCAAACAACACAGATATAACTGACAATATATTTTAACAAGAATGCTAATATTATAATATTAATGTTAATATTCTAAAAGCACTTCTAAGTTCCTAAAGATGTTGTGCTCAGTTTGTGACAGATAAACTCAGCAAAACAGTGGCAAACACAGCCAAACCGAGCCTATCAGACCCCAAGAACTCTGCCATCAATGTACAAATAAGACCCACAAAATACTATAGGCCTAATATAACTGTCATATTGTAGGGAGATCTCCCGTTATCTCCTTTAATTTGTATAGATTTATTTCCTATTTTTCAGACAATTTCATATTTTGAAGGTTTTAGTACATATTCTCTTTCCTTAATTAAAAATAGTAATTAATATGAATCAAGTGCCCAAGTTTATAAAATATAACTTTTGTTTGTATTATTGTGTACAAGATGGAATCAGATGTTATACATAGTGAATGCCCTGTTTTCTCTTTTCAAGTCGATAACAAAGCTCCCAACTTGGGCAACTCTACTTTTGTTTGTTAATTGACTCTTGTAACTTTACACTCATTCTAACACAATGTCCTTTATTAGTTAGAAATTCATATGGGTGCCGATAAAATTAATATGAATCCCACAAAAGTTAGTAGGATTCATTTGAATTTTAACTGATAAAAAAGACTGTGTTGAGAACAGTGTGCATCTAGCGTTCCTCTTGAATGTTTGCTAAAGCCTAAAATTTCATGGGGTCCTTTGAAATATTTATTATACATCTATCTACTATGTCATTTCAAATCTTATAAACTCTAAAGATATAAATCCATTAAAATCCAAACTACGAAGTCCTAATTATAGAAGTCCTTTTAAAATATCATATAAGTCATTGCATTCTTACATAGTTTTATAAAATACACCAGACGCTTTTCAAAAAATTGTCTTAAAAAATCCCAATCCAATACACCCCCTTAGAAACAATTTACTTAACTACCACAATGCTCAGAGTGGTAAATGAGTAACCACTCAAGTTATCCCTAAATTATAATTTTTTACTTGTAAGTTATCCCTAAAATATAATTTTTAACTTGTCAGTAACCCTAAACTAAAGATGATTCCGATAAGTAGGCATTTATTGAAAAAATGGGAAAGAAATTGTAACCAATTGTACTTAGACATTAAACCAACACACAACTTAGGATGCAGAATATTACCCCAAAAAGAGATCAGAGACAGGCTTAAAAATAGTGTGTGAGTGTGTAGTATCCATCTAGTAGCATTGCATATTTGCAATTTTGCATGCTTGTGTTCTTGTCATGTAATGAATTGTAATACCTTACTCTCCACTTCTAACAGCTCAGAAATAAGGTCTTCAATTTCCGCCTCAGTTAAAGGTTCCTGCATGATGTGCATAAAAAAATCGAACAGAAAGCACACCAAAATTTACAGCACGAAAGTAAATAGAGACAATCAGGTTTTACACGAGTATACTAAATTTTATCATTAAAAAGTTTAGGAAAAATAAAAGAGAAAAGCGAAAGGAAAGATATCCGCGACTAACCTCAAGATTCAGTTTGTCATCAATTTCAGAAGGCAAAGATCCCTCGTCGTCTGAATCATCGTTTATAGAACCATCAGAAGCACTCTCAATATCTACCACTTCATCCTCAATTGTTCCCTCCATCTCTAGTGTTACTGAATAGGACAAATAAAAATACAGGACTACAAGTTAAACTGGATGCCCCTACAAGAGATCAAATACAGAGTAGAATAAAGACCAACTGAAAACCCCAATTTTAAATGTAATTTAAATGTGAGCTGTACAGCTATGCATTCAAAACACCCAAATTAGTCCAAGTTTAACAAGAAAATAAACAAATACACCATATCGTAGGATAAATAGCCCAGTCACCAATCTATCAACTTTTTTAAAATCCAAAAAATCATGAAATTGGGCAGAAAAAGACATCAAATCCCCAAGTACGTCAAACATTCAAGCAGCACAAAATCATGCTCTAATTTCAGGAATCAAATAGATTACTCAGCCACACACATTTTTCTAAAGCAATGCAGAGAAGCTTGATCTCCACAACACAGTCTCATAAAAACTGACAAGCAAGGTAGAGGGCCCTGAACAAATGGCTATCAACTAGTAATAGAAATATAGATTGACAGTTATTGATAATTTAAGAAATGCCAGAAATAGTTATCGGGAGATCATCCTTAATTGTGACAAGGATTGCAGTCTCTTATTAGGCCACATTATTTGCTTTCATCGCTGTGATACAGCACATCTAGGACACTTACATATATTTAATATCTTTTTAAAAATTGAAAGAATGACATGATTGATGATCATATAATATTCTAATTACTCTTCTAATCGATTGTATAAACATTTTATAATTTGTTCAATCTATAAATGAAAAATAAGTCTTCACCTCCTTTTCCCACCAAAATCCAACTCCCAAACATACTCTTAGTGAGCTGGGTTGACGGGTGGGTTTAGTCTCACATAGTCTATAGATATTGTCTTTGTAGTACTTATAAAGCTTAGACAGTCATCACCTTACAAATCAATTATGTGAAATAAACTTAGGGTGTATTTGGATTGATGGTATATGATAAAATGGAATGCAATAAACTAGTTATATTTTAAAAATAGATATTATCTCATTTCATTCCACCAATTTCACGTTGTACCCTAAGGTCCTAAACCCAAATTCAAAAAGTAATTTTACAAAACAAGATACTAACTGGACAAAAAAAAGTGAGAGGATACTCACAGATTGGAACACAGGACCATACTACGAAGCTAAAATAAAGAAACGAGTGAATGGTGAATGATAACCTAAGTATAGTGACTATATTAAATGTGTTATCAATATCAACGCTTTAGCACGCAATTCCGATGCTGAGTTGAGCTCTGCAAATCGCGCTGGAATTGCATATTTGCGCGTGCTACAGAAGATGATGATAAGGAAAGACAGGGAAAAAAAACAAACAAACTTGGATGGAATTCTCACTGTTTCCGGCGACGGAGGACAAACTCCGTCTGCGTTTTCCGGTGAGCTTTTGCTTTCAGTGTGATTCAAACTTGTTTCTGATACAAAGGGCAGAGCTGAGTTTTGTTGTTTAGGGTTCTATTTGGTAAAATATATATGTTCATTTTCAATTTTTTGGCAATCCCATGTGTTTCTCTATCTCAAATATAAATAAATATATAAACAATTTGTAATTGATATTTTATTGATATAAATCATAATAGTAAAATAAAATAATAAAACTTCTATCAACCAAAAATAACAATAATAAAAATTTCTACCAACAGATAAATTAAATAAAATAATAAAACAAAAATAATAAATAATTTTTTAGTAGAGAAATTTCCAAATTTTCGTTTTTAATTTCAATGAAAAATAATTACATTTTTTAGTCCTAAACGAATTAGTCTCTATGTAAATAAAATATGTTAATTTTTTATTTTTGAATTTTATAATTATTTTTTGAAAACATGTTTAAAAATATA
>JBBPBR010000005.1:4397474-4429973 GCA_037974775.1 Cicer pinnatifidum
GAGTAACATTGACAATAGAGAGTTAATGAAGCATATCTTGATATAGATAACTTTTTAAGAAGTTATTTGAAACATATAAAAAATAAACATTAATAAATGTCTTTATAATAAATATTTTGATAACGCTTATTAAAAATTAAATATATATTAAAAATAAAATTTATTTTTTTTTTTAAAAAGACATATGAACTAATAACCAATGGTTAATAGCTTCAGTTAAGAGCTTGTATGTATATTTCAAGAAACAACTAAAACAATTTTCTTTTGTCTTCTATATTAAACAAATATACTATTTACATAAATGAAATATCATTATATAAAGATTTAATATAATATGTTAGGACATTTGCCACCCACATCTTAAAACTAACACAAATAGACAAACAACCTAAGTCCTCTACATAAGGATACTTTTGAGGTAATAAATCAATAATAGGATAGCACACAACTCTAAAACCTAATACCCTAATTGACATTTTTCACAAATGATCAACAACGTATAAGGAGAAAGAAAGATTCAAAATATTTGATTTTATTCAATTATAAATTATTTTTATAAGTTATCTTTTGTGTTTAAAATAAATCCAAAAACCCAAGAACAAAAGGTTTAAAAAACTAAAAAGTCACACAAGTCAATAACTAGTGGTGTTTTATCGTTATATTTAAAAAGTTTACAAAAAAAAATGATAAATAAATAACAAATACTCGATAAACATCTCAAAATAAAAACAGCTAACTCAATTCAACGCATTGTTGTACTACTTACCTACAAATATTTAAATAATATGAACTATTGAAATATGTTAATATCAAGAAAAACAAATAAATGTGTCGATGAACTTTCCCTTCACTAATAAATATTTTGTATTTTCTATATTTATATTATTATTTCCTTTTAGTTTTCCATTTCCATCTTTCGTAAAATAAAAAATATGTTAAAGAAATAACCAATAAAATTTTCGAACTTAAATTTAAAAAATTAAGTCACACATTAAGCTAAAGAACAATACTAAGTTGTCTTTTATTGTAAATATACATAATGGTTCTATCAAATAAATTAATACTAAGTGTAAACTAAAATAGAAAGATTATATATTGAGAACTATTTGTTCCTATTAATTATTTTTTGAACCGACGAACTCAAAACATTTAATTCATAACCTAATCAACAATCAACGATGCTAACACATTTCATTTCATTAATTATTTTATAGGATTAAAAGCACTTGTGAAGGATAATGTTAACTAAAACCCACTGTGGGGGCAGGGTGCGGTTTAAGCAAATCTCTCGTCTCGTGTTCTTCACTAAAACCCATCACTTCAAACAAAATTCTTACTTGCAAGCATTTGAAGGATAACATAAACTAACGCTGCTTGCTACTACAACACTTCCTCTTTCTACTTCAATTCAATTCAAGCTCGATCAATCAATGTATATCTAAAACTGATTCATTCTCCCCCACATCACATTACATGGACTCTATTCTATCTTCTTCACTTCACACACAACCACATCCCTCTCGCTTTTCACCACGCTTACCTTTCACCTCATTCCGCCCCCTCCCAACTCAAAAACTCATACACACAACACCTCGAAACCCAATCTCACGCGCTTCTATCACTTTCGCCTCTAAGCAACAAAACGACACCGTTTTAACCGTCACTCGCAAAAACCACGAGCGAACAACAAATATTTCTCAATGCATAACGAAACAACTCGTTCGCGCTCTTTTTTGTTTCGCCATCGGTGTTTCTGCTCTTGGAACGTTCCGAACTGCGCCTGCGTTTGCATTTCCGACGGTGCCTTGGACTATTTTTTCCGGTAAGAAAAAAGTGAAGCGTCATGAGTATTATGATTGTACTGAAAGAGTGTTAAAGACTGTTCCGGTTTTGTTGAGGAGTATAGAAGAGGTTAGGAAAGGGAATGGTGAAATGAAGGATGTGAAAAGAGCTCTGAAGGCTGTGAAATTGAAGAAGGAAGAATCGGAGAAAGAGATTTTGGAGAGGATGCAACCGCAGTTGATGGACTTGAAGGAAGAGTTACGGCAGTTGGAGATTAAGGAAGGGGAGATTCATGGGCAGATGATGGCGGTGAAGCGCGAGTATGATAAATTGATGGGGAGGGAGTTGTCAGAGGAAGGGAATGAGAAATTGAAGGGGAAGGTGGTGAATGAGGAAGAGAAGAAGAAGTTGGAGAAGAGAATGCGAGAGCTGGAGATGAAGTATCATGTGATATGTGGGGAAATATATGAAATGGAGGATGTGATTTCGAGGAAGGAGACTGTGGCTTTGAGCTATGGGGTATTAGAAATTTTGTTCATTGAGAGGGAATGTGAGCAGCTTGTGGAGAGATTCAAACAAGAAATGAAACAGAAGAAAATTGAGAGGTTGGATTGCATGCTTTCATAACTTGACAATGCATTATTTACATTATCACCAGTCTGTGTGTATTCATTACTTGTGTTTTTAGTTTTATCTTATGTTTTTCTGTGTGTAATTAGATAGGATGGATGTGGAGGTTTTTGGGTGGCCTATAGTCATGGTCAATCGTTAAGGATGGATGTTAGAATTTTTAGGCTGCGGCGTCTCTACCCTTTAAAGATTTTTGGATATTTGCGGTATCTTTTTATTAGTTTATTTACCTAGAAGAAGGGCATAGTTGAAGCCTTGAAGAGGGAGTGGAATCTTATTCTTATCTCTTGAAGTTGTATTTGAATTGGCAAATCTTAGAATTAAGGTCATTTAGTACTGTTGTTATCTTAAATTCTTATTCGATTTGACTGACAGTGAGGAAATTTGTTGTTAATGTTGGATGCAACAGCTTTATTGGTTGCATAATGTTCTGTCATGTTAGTTAGTTTTGGTTTGATTCTTTTGAAACTGTATGTGATTTGTCATTTGGTTGCAGTTTGCACGCGTGCTCGGTTAAAGGGCTCTCAAAATCCGTCATTCAGAGAGACTTGGAAGCTGTGCAAAGAAAACATTTAGAACAAACTCTTCTTCCTAGCATTGTGGATGTTGATGATCTTGAGCCATTATTTCAGAGAGACTCTGTTGATTTTGCCCAACGTTTAAAAACAAGTCTTAAAGACTCAAGGGAGCAACAGAATAATTTGGAGTCCCAGTTAAGAAAAAATGTGAAGTCTGCCAAGGAAAAGCGTAGTATTGTTTACTCACCTGAAGAAGAGGTGGTTAAGGGTTTACTGATTTTTATTTTCTGTAATGATTATTTGGAATTCAAGAAATGAAAATGTCATAAATGCTGCTAACTCACTAGAATGGGGATTAGACGGGTCAAATTGCAATTCATTCCCTTTGATCCATTAATAATAATCTTAACATTAAATTTGATTCACATGTGTTTTTCTCGGCACATCAATAGTGAGGTGTTGAAGGCGAACTTATTATTTTTAACAAATGCTTTTGTGCATGTAGTTGAATTGATCCCTTTATTGTTCGACATCATTAGGCATTGCCGTCTTCCGTTTCACTACTCACTACTTATCCATTGCAGGAAAGGATTCTTTTGGACCGAGATAGAGTAGTGTCAAGGACTTGGTACAATGAAGAGAAAAATAGATGGGAGATGGATCCAGTGGCTGTCCCTCATGCTGTCTCAAAGAAGCTAATAGAGCATGTCCGGATTAGGCATGACTGGCGTGTCATGTATATTGCATTGAAGGGGGAGGACAAAGAATTTTATGTGGACATCAAGGTATAACTGTGTATGCGTGTGTGTATTCTGTTTCTTAGTTTTTTTTTATTAATATATTTTATGCAGATTATTTGTTTGCTTTCTTATTCCAGGAATTCGAAATGCTTTTTGGAGATATTGGGGGTTTTGACTGGCTATATAGGAAAATGCTAGCCTGTGATATTCCAACAGCTGTTCATCTAATGTGGATTCCTCTCTCAGAGTTGGGTTGGCACCGACTGTTTTTTGTGACATTAAGGTACCCTCGTTGGTTTTTGCGTGACTGGTGGAAATCTGAAGCTGTACCGATTGCAATAAATTATATCTCCAAGTCAATTAAGGAAATGATTGATGACATAATGATGGTGATAGGGTTTCCTCTTGTGGAATATTTAGTCCGGCCTCTGGAAGGGACAATGGACACCTCATGGTACTTGAAATGGCAATTAAATGTAGAAGCAAGTGTTAAATCCAGAGAAACAGATGGTGATATTCCATGGTTCATGTTGCTTTTCGCAAGAGCTGCTATTTCAGGATTTGTTTTGTTTCAAGTGTTCAAATTATTGAGGAAACAAGTTTCAAGACTTCTTGGTTATGGTCCTGTGCGAAAAAATCCAAATAAGAGGAAACTTTGGCGAGTGGTATAAATTTGTTCTTGTGTTTAGCATATGTTCAATTTCTCCCTAGTTTTCTGATGATTATCCTCCACAATCCTATTTTATATTTGTGTATATACCACTTATTTCAGTCTAGCTCCATGGATTGATAAGTCATTTGTGCTCATTTGAATTTGATTTGGTTCAGTTTTTAATCAAAGTCTTCTAATTTACAATATAAAAGGCCTACCGACTTATGTTGTTAAGAATGTGGGTTTTACTTTTGGTGGCATCGCATGACTCGTGAATCATCTCAAAGCCTCTCCATTAACATGCCACCCTGAGCACAAGTCCCAACCACTGTTGCTACTGCTTCAGCCTTCTTGACCTGAGTTGGGGCCCTTCAACCATCATGGTTGCATACCAAGTAGACCAGTGTCTACTTACCATATAGCATCCTTCTATTCTCTTTAATAATATTTCCTTTTATGCAAACAAAGGGTCATGGTACATACTTGTTTTTAGGTTTGTTGTGGACATGAGATAGACCAACACAAATTTCATAGTAGTTGCCACTACGACTGGCAGAGTCAAACGGGGGCTAGTGTAGGTAAGTGCGTGGTTAAGTGAACCCTCCTCCCTCTGAATCATTCTTTGGTCTCGACGTCTTCATTTTTTGCTAGTCTTCATTTGGATCTTTCTCTGTTTAGACTCCGCCATCCAGTTTTACCTCTTCAATTTTTATCCATCTCCTCCATGTGCCCCCCTCAACTTTTGAATTAGCTCCTCCATTGACCACCGTCACCATTTCTGTCTCACTATAGATTCTGGGTCCATCACTACTAACATTACCCATCATACTTGTTATTTATCATATCCGCTATTTACCCCTAGCATACTGTCACCATTGACCACCGTGACTTTATTTGTTGTATTTTTTCTTTGGCTTGTTGTTGGAGGATGCCCTGTCCTCTGAGTATTTTATTGCTGTTAGAGATATAATATCACAACATTCAAGTAAGCCTATTCATTTGTCCATGCTTCAACTCAAAGAACTTTTGTGTGAGTGGTTATGTTAGAGGTATAAAATCATTTCTAAAGCTCAACCTTATTGTATCAAATTTCCTCTTTTTTGAGGGGTGGGGCTAAAAGTGTAGTTTGTAGCTGCTGCTTTTATATATCTGCATCTTTTTCCTGTTTTAGGTCGAATGATGTACATAGTTTGTTGGTTCTCTCGGTGTGTAGAATATAGATATATAGATGTTAAGAGACTATGGTGCAACTTTTGCATTATAATTTTAACTTTTATTGCTGTTTTTCAGACTTATTACTTTCATCAAAGATGGCTAAATATGAGGAAGAAGAGAAGGGGTGGCGTCGATCCCATAAAAACAGCTTTTGATCATATGAAGGTTAACACTTGACAAATGATTATTTTCTGTTTTAGAACTGTTTACTATTCATCTAGGAAAAACTGTAAGACTTTATAGCTGTTTTGTAGAGGGTGAAGAAACCACCGGTACCATTGAAGAGCTTCGCTAGCATTGAATCTATGAAAGAGGAAATTAGTGAAGTTGTGGCATTTTTGCAAAATCCAATGGCATTTCAAGAAATTGGTGCGCGGGCACCTCGGGTATGTTGTAACACGAAGATTTTTCAATATGACCAGGCATTATTGTGTTTTCACTTTAATATATTGTTACTTAACCTGTGATATAAACATTTTCTCTATCAACAACTATTAGCTTTTCCCCTTGAGTTAGCTTTTTAGGGTTTAGTTAGGCCAAGTCTATTCTCAATTGTAATAATTTCATAGGGAAGTAAACTTGTGGTTGAATGTCTTTCCAAACCCTTTCATTATATAACAGCTGTTTTTTAATCAATATATAATAACTGTTTAATGCACTATGGTTTGCAGATTTCTAAATTAATTGCTAAGATAAAGACCTGGGAACTTTTTATATTGCAGGGTGTTCTTCTTGTAGGTGAGAGGGGTACAGGCAAGACATCTCTAGCATTGGCTATAGCTGCAGAGGCTAAGGTGCCTCTTGTTGAAATTAAGGCCCAACAATTGGAAGCTGGGATGTGGGTTGGACAAAGTGCCTCCAATGTTCGTGAATTGTTTCAAACAGCAAGAGATTTGGTTATTCTCTTTAAACCTCCTTAGTATCTACTTTTATTTGTTTTCTTAGTTACCTTTCACTGTTTAAATTTCTGTTTTATTTTTTATTTGGACCAAATAAGTAATAAGTCAGAAGTAGATACACGGTTCACAAGAAAATAATTGGTGTAAATGTCTGTTAATGTCAGTTTCTCTAAACTTGGTTTCCATTAATGCGCAGTGCATGCCAGGCTGATTGCATGAGTTTGTTAATCTTGACTCTTAGACTATCTCTCTCTTCTTTTCATGATTTGTTTGTAGCTACTTGTAGGCTCCTGTAATAATATTCGTAGAGGATTTTGACCTGTTTGCTGGTGTACGTGGCAAATTTATCCACACCGAAAATCAAGATCATGAAGCTTTCATTAATCAACTGCTTGTGGAACTTGATGGGTATCTATAGTTTTGAGTTCTTTTGACTAACCAAAAATGAAGATATGCTCGTATGTAAATATTTGCTGAGCAGTGGTTGTTATACTATGCAGATTTGAGAAACAAGCTGGGGTTGTTTTAATGGCTACAACAACAAATCTGAAGCAAATCGATGAGGCCTTGCAGAGGCCAGGCCGCATGGATAGAATATTTTATCTTCAAAGGCCCACGGAGGAGCAGAGACAAAACATATTGTACTCAGCAGCGAAGGAAACCATGGATGATCAGCTTATTGATTATGTAGACTGGGAAAAGGTTTATTCTAAATTATATTATTTTTTTAATAGAAACATACAGTACGTATTTTTTAACAGACAACATGAAAAATTTAACTATGGGAATTATAAGATACCTGGGCAAAACAGAAAAATGAGATACAGCAAAGAACAAAAAAATATTGAATGCTCCAAGGTTATCCAGTCTCTGTGCATATTGGAAATGGTCATTCTACTTAAACTGATGTGAGTAAAGCACAAAAAAAAAAAAGCAATAATTTAAATCGTATGCTGTACAACAGTCAACCGGGAACGACTATATGCGTGAGCATTTTGCTCCAAAGAGCAAAGGGCCACTGTTGGAAGTGTGAGCATTTTGCTCCAACTTAATACACTGAAGAATTGCACTAACTCGTTACCTTTATGACAAAACTACTCTAAAGTAGAAGGAATAGGAATACACTCGGTGCTCACCAAGAAGCCCAATTTTTTTTTCTTTTCAATAAGCAAGTAGTTGCCTTACAATCCAAAAATCAATCGTTCACCATCTTTGATTCCTAATTCACCTTCAAATTCTTTTTTTTTTTTTTTTTTACAATGAAAACAAATATTAAGAACAGCAATAGCTTTTCAACATGCGAATCCAAACACAAATACTTATTGAATTTAAGCGCTTATGTCATAAGTTTTAATACGCTAATAGGTGCTTATTGAAAAAGCGTTTAATTAAGCAGATATCCACACATCCTTTATGTGTACAGCTTATAGAATGAGAATACTTCACTTGGTCCCATGGACACAAGAATTAAAAGCAAATGTTGAAGTTGTGGGATTTTAGAGAAAAGGGAGAGAGAAAATAATAAGAGTTTTATTGAATGAGAAGAGAATATTGAGAGGCATATTGAAAAAATCTGCGTGTTTCAACTACACAACGGAAATTCTTAATATATACTGAAGAAAGTAAAAGACAAAATACTTTCATATTTTATTACTACAGTCCTAAACTGTTTATATAGGAAAAAAAATTACAATAGTAATACTTAGTAATATTGACAAAATTATAAAATCAAAATAAACATAATAATATAAAATAAAAGAAAATAAAATCTTATTTCTCTTGATTCTTCAACACCCCCGTCAAGTTGGTGCATAGATATCTGTCATGCCCAATTTGGCTTTAAGTCGCTCGAAATTGGGTCTTGTCAAATGTTTTGTCAATATATCAGCAGTTTGCTGATTGGAAGTCACAAATGGCAGACATATAATTGCAACATCAATTTTTTCTTTTATGAAATGGCGGTCAATCTCAATATGCTTGGTTCTATCATGTTGTACAGGGTTGTGAGCTATACTTATTGCTGCTTTGCTATCACAAAACAATTTTAAGGGTGAGTCAACTTTCATTTTCAGTTTGTCCAACAATTTACGAATCCATAAAAGTTCACAGATTCCTTGAGCCATTGCTCTGAATTCAGCTTCTGCACTGCTTCGAGCAACAACCCCTTGTTTCTTACTTCTCCAAGTAACTAAATTTCCCCAAACATAGACACAATATCCAGTGGTGGATTTTCTATCAGTAATTAACCTTGCCCAATCAGCATCTGTAAATATAGAGACTTCTCTGTCATTAGTTTTCTTGAAGCACAAATCCTTTTCAGGATTGGATTTCAAGTACCTTAAGATTCGATAAACTGCCTCCAAGTGTTTTTCATAGGGAGAATGCATGGATTGACTTACAACACTCACAAAGACAACACTCACAAAGAAAGCAATGTCAGGTCTAGTGTGGGCTATACAGAGAAATTCATAGCAAACAATTGAAACAAAACAAGGTTCGTCCTTCTAAAAAAATGCATTTGGAAGCTTCAAACCAATAATATCGGAGACTCAATATTTAAACTTGAATTTGCTTCAAGGCTAGAGAGGCATGCTTCACGGAGAGAAATGCAAGGCAAATACATCTGAGACAAAGATGGAGTCAGTGTATCTGAAACAAATTGCCAAGCTGTATGCATGTGGCTCAAAAGAAAAAATTTAAAACAGTTCTGGAACCATGAAGGAAAACCCAATCTTGATAAGTGAAACACTGCCGGAAGGCAGACAAACGTTCCTGTGCTCGAGGCTGTTGGCGTCGGCACATGGGATGAACAAGGTGGATCTTGGAGGCAAATGAGTGTGCGTGGAGCAACTTTTGGCCTAAATAATTTAGGTTATGTAGATTGGGAGATTCCGCACACAATGTAAGTGGTTGTGTCAGAAAACTTGCTGGAAAAATTTTCCAGCAGCGATGGCACACGACGGATCTTTGAGGTAGTAGGTGTAACCGTAGCCTGAAACTCGAATACGAGGGCAGATACAAAACCACGAGGCCGAGACGAGTTCAATGAAAGAGGTCATGTCTTAAACAGCTGCCAGACGCACCGTCACGCGTGGTGAATTGTGGCAACGCGCAGTGGGCGGTGAGGCGCGTGCAGCTGGTTTTGTCGACGCACTTTGAGGCGTGGGCCGATCTGGAGAGGCAAAGCTGATGGAGTGGTCTTTTGCCGGAAAAGTTGTCAGAAACAGTGACGGCGACAATAGCGAACTGAACGGAAAACAAGTGAAACTGATGTTGGAATGTGTCACGACAGTGGTTTGAAAAAGGAATGACCATGTTGGAAAAGACAAACTATGATTATATTCCTAAACTGTTGGGACACGACAGCAGAATAAAACGGGATCATTCAAGGAGGATCGAAATAGGCTCTAGATACCATGTTGAAGTTGTGGGATTTTAAAGAAAAAAATGAGAGAAAATAATAAGGATTGAATATTACTAATAATAATTTTATGCTAACTTGATAACAAAAGATCAATACTAATCTCTATTTATATAGAAACATAGATTCAATCCTAACTCAGGAACAAATCATAATAATAAAAGATATTTTAAGATATCTCTATTATTATAAAATGATCTTAGAAAATAACTCAAGATACTCTAATATAATATAATAGATATTATAAGATATGTTATAATATTCTAACAGATGGGAATGGAAGACACTAAGAATGATAGAACAACAGAACTTGGCTGGGTTCATTCCAACATTGGTACTTTGTTACGCTAATTTCATTCCAACAGAATGGAAGACGCTAATGTTTGTTACACTAAGAATATTTTAACCTAATAAAAGGTAGAGTAATCAATCAAAATATAATCCTTAAAGACCGTTTACTAGTTTATTGGTACTTTGTTACGCTAATGTTTGCTTCTACCTTTGGACTAAAAAAGCTACTCATTTTCAGGTTGCTCAGAAGACATCTCTTCTACGACCTACTGAGTTAAAACTTGTTCCTGTGGCTTTGGAAGGAAGTGCCTTCCGGAGCAAAGTTCTTGACACAGATGAATTAAGGAGCTACTGTAGTTTCTTTGCAGTAAGATTTTAGTACTTTATCTTCACATTAACATATAGGCAAATATTAATTTTTTGTCATTGTGTTTATCACTATGGGTTATTTTTTCTCTCCTTTCTCTAATACCTTTCTTTCCCTAGCTAAAGCTAAATATGGTTATAGGTTTTTGTGCTGCCAATTGCAAATGGCTTCACTTTTCCAATCAAGCCAGCTGACACCTCATTTAACTAATATGAACATTGTTTATATATTACTTCTTATTTATGCTTGGAAAAGTAGCCTTAGAATATATGCTTGGTGACCCGCCTTCAACAAAAGAAAAAGTTACCTTAAAATGCTTTCTCCAGTTAAAAAGAAATGACTCAAGTTTGTTCATGTAGCAACGAGATAACGACTCGAATGTTTCATTTTTTGTCTTTTTTTTCTGCTTACTTTGCAAGGTTTCATTTAACTAGAGTTATAATGAATAGGTAAATTGAAGAACACTGTTGATTATTGTTTTTTCTACTTTTTGTTATCTTCAGATTGTTGTATATTTGTTTCTTTTGCCAAATGTGTTATATATTTTTTTCATGTAGTTTTTGTGATATATTTATTACCTTTGCCTAGACTTTCAGTTCTTTGATGCCCCAATGGCTGAGGAAAACCAAAATTGTCAAGAAGTTAAACAAAATGTTGGTGAATCACCTGGGACTAACATTAACAAAAGAAGATCTCCAAAATGTTGTTGATTTGATGGAACCATATGGCCAGATAAGCAATGGGATAGAGCTTTTGAGCCCTCCACATGATGTAAGAAACTATCACCTTCAATGTAATTTACTTCTGTTGCTACAAAAACACGTAACTGGTAAAGTTTTTTGTTGTTTAGTGGACGAGGGAAACTAAATTTCCACATGCTATCTGGGCTGCTGGTCGTGGTCTTGTTGCTTTTTTATTACCAAATTTCGATGTTGTTGAAAATATTTGGCTTGAACCTCTATCCTGGCAGGTTAGTCTTATTCATTCTTGGCTTGCTTTGTATAACCTTCCAATGCTCTGCTTGCTTGCTGAAAATTATGTGCTGCTTTTAGACTTCACACATCTCTTGTACAGGGAATTGGATGTACAAAAATCACAAAAGCAAGAAATGCAAGTTACATCAATGGGAATCTAGAATCAAGATCATATCTCGAAAAGAAGCTTGTGTTTTGTTTTGGTTCTTATATTGCATCCGAAATGTTACTTCCTTTTGGGGAAGAAAACTTACTGTCTTTATCTGAGATACAGCAGGCACAAGAGGTTGGCTGCTATTTTACTTGGTGTAGCTAAGATATTTGCTTGTTTTTAATTTATTTTCTTTGAAAATGATATTATTACTTATTAAAAACTGTTGTGACAATGAGATCTCTGATTAGTTTTTTTATAACAGATAGCTACACAAATGGTCATTCAATATGGATGGGGACCTGATGATAGTCCTGCAATTTATTACTGCAGGAATGCGGTATAGACCTCTTTTACATGCTTCCCAAGTGTCATAATGTCATTGATGTGGTTGTAATGCATATAGGTTATGTGGTGTTGAATTTGTGATTTCTATGCATCAATTAGACCACATTCACCTCTATTTAAAATGGCATATAGAATAAACACAATAAATGTTAATCGATATGATTGCCAATTCTAATATTTTAATAATAAATTCAAATCCTAATAATAGATGCTACCTCCATTCCTTTTTAAGTGTTGTTTAAATTTATTTTATTCAAACTAAGAAAATCAATAATTTTTTTTTGTTGAAACTATGCCTCTTTTTTGTTTGCTGTCATAGGTTGGTACATTAAGCATGGGAAATGACCATGAGTATGTGATGGCAGCTAAAGTTGAAAAGGTAGCCATATTTTAGTAAAAATTTAACTTCTTCTAAAAGAAAACATCTAATGTGATCTCTTGTAATATTCCTAGATGTTTGATATGGCATATCTGAAAGCAAGAGAAATGCTGCAGAGAAATCGCCTGGTACTAGAAAAGATTGTAGAGGAATTACTTGAATTTGAAACTTTGACTCGAAAGGTACATTTTTAGCGTCTGAGATGCTGAGTTTGGTATTTTGTCTACTTGTTTTGATACTTTTCTTACACATTTCGAGTATGAATTTTCTATTTTTTTGTTGGAAATTCAGTAACTTGAGAAAAGTTATCCATATAGATATCTAATCTCTTGATCTTACGTGCTATTTCATTCTTGTATTCTGTTTTGAAATCCATTTACGGGGCTTGCAAATATAGTATGGTATTTTGTTTGGTTTCATGTTTTAGCTAAACCCAATTTGTTCATATTTTGGTGGCCTGGTTGTATTAATCAATCCCTGTATTATTTATTTATTCGAGACATTCTTGTCTATTTAGTCTGAATATTTTTAATTACCAATAACTACACAAGATGCTTTAAAGTTTGTTTAATGAACTTAGCTGGCTCCATTTGTACAGTCTTCTCCAAATTTCACAGCATTTCTTGATAAAAGTTCATTTGATATTCCTTATGTTCTCGTGCTTGGAATACTAAAGTAGCAGTATTATATTCTATCAAACTTCCTGTCTCTGTTGTCAATCCCGGTGCGGTTGAGGGGCGGTCGCCACGCCACCGACCGCAAAAACACGTTCGAAGATAGCGGCGCTCTCAGCCATGAATCCCGCTATCATCGCGACCTATCCCTGCTCGATCCGCTATCAGACTCGTTCCAAGGGTATTTCAAAAACGCAGTTTTTTTATTCTTCATTAAGGGTATCTAAGTCATTTTGCACCCAATTAAGCCCTAATTTTTTTTTATTATTATAGACACACAGAGAGGTTTGCTTAACCTCGTGAATAAGAAACCGCTTTCTTTCTTCCTTGTTTTGTTCTTGCTCTGTCGTTTTTGTTCTTTTCTTGCTCCGTTCAGCATCGTTCTGTTCTTGCTCTGTTCAACATTGTTATGTTTTTGCTATGTTGTTTTCGTTCTTTTTGTGACTCTGTTATCTGTTTTGTTGATTACGATTACTATTAGAACTTGATTTTGGTGTTGGATTTTGGTTATTAAGTATGATTAATCCTTTAATTTTGTGTATTTTGCTATGTTTTTTCTTTTAGTATTTCTGTATACTGTTTGTATTTTATGTTTAGTTTATATACTGCTTTTTGACCTTCGCAATAGCCGTCATCCCACTATCCCATTTTTAGGATACGGCTCTGCGCCGCCATCTGAGACTGACAACATAGCTTCCAGGATTAAATTGAATTGTCAGTGCAGTGAAATTGTTTGTTGTCGTCCAAGTAAGGATAGTACCCTGTACTGTTTTCCCCCCCTTGGTTCTTTTGCCATCTGTTTTATATTGGGCACGACAAAATTATTACTCATCTTTAGGATACGCTCTGCGCCGCATCCATTTTTAGGATACGGCGCTTTGCGCCGCTAGCTGAGACTGACAACATAGCTTCCAGGATTAAATTGAATTGTCAGTGCAGTGAAATTGTTTGTTGTCGTCCAAGTAAGGATAGTACCCTGTACTGTTTTCCCCCCCTTGGTTCTTTTGCCATCTGTTTTATATTGGGCACGACAAAATTATTACTCATCTTTGTAACGTGATTACTCATCCTCTAGCAGGATTTAGAGAGAATTACTGAAGATAATGGTGGCATCTGGGAGAAAGAGCCTTTTAGTCTTTTTGAAGTTCAAGCTAGTGAGGTATATGATTGTTATGTTATAATAAGATTTGGGAGAATTTATTCTTGTATAGGAGGAATAAATCTCAAAATACATTTGTGATAATTATATTCTGAATGCTCTGGAGAGTTTGCCAACTGACATACACATATATGGCGATGCTTAGTTTTCGTGTCTTCATGTATACTGAATGTGATGGGTGTTATTACATGCATAATTTAAATAAAGTCAATTATCCCAATCACCCAGCACATATATCTGTGACCAATCTCACTATTTCTCTTATTGTTTTCCAGCCAACTTCCGGCAGCCTTCTAGAAAGAGGAAATGCATCAGGAGGTGCTCTACTAGCATCCTAGATAAATCTATTGGGACTTGTACATTTTGAGATGATTTTATTTGGGGGGAGGGGGTTTCAACTGTTCATTTGTACTTGTATAAGAATGTATAGTTTAGTGTAACATTCTGTATGGTTATGGTTGTTGGGATAAGAAAAGAGAGCAATATCCCAACAGTTTTTCCTTTGCATTGTAATTTAAATTCATTACTTTATAGAATTGTAACTTAGATTTGACCTTTCAACTTTGCTAGCATTTCATTATTAGTTTGACTACACGCATCTGCAGAACTATACGTAATGGTTGTGGTTGTATTCATATTGTATTGTTTGGATTTACTTGACATACTCAATCTGAAAAGGAAAAAACAAAGTTATGTAACTACAAATTTCTTCCTTAATTTAGAAACTTCTACAAGATTTCAAACTAGATAGGAACTACTAAAGAATGAATTCTGAGTTGGAAAGGATGGAGGCAGTGGTCAACTGTGAAAGAGAAACCTTCATGTTAACTGTGAAAAATGGGTTGGAAAAAGGTCTCCATATGCTAATAATGTTTTGTTGAGTTAGAAGACTACTTAAATTAAGATGACTTTACTCGAAGTATACAATCTTAATGTGCAATTTAGCTACATTTGTTGTTGATGGATTGATTGCGGTTCTGAAGAAAATAAAATACTAAAACCTTATTGAAAAATACATGTATTTACTATCGGCTAAAAATTTGGTAGGTAAGCAAAGCATACAGCTGAATAGTGAGGCCAAGGGAAGTCAACATATTAAACTAAACAAATTGGTGCTAAAAAAGAATTGCTAATGGTGATGTGGTAAAGATTGTTCCCTTTTCCATGCTATTCTCTTGTCTCCCATTACTGCAAATGCTTTTCCTTCTAGGCTTCGCCTCTCCAAGCATTGTGATGATGTCTCTCATGGATGGTCTTTCCTTGGGAAGCTTTGCAGTACATAGAAGTGCAATTCGGAGCACAAGAAGCATCTCTTCCTGAACATGTTTGCACTGACCAGCTATGGTGGTATCTAGTGCTTCTAACAAGGCTTTATTGTTTCTCTTCTTTTGTATCCATTCGACTATGTCCACTGATTCTCCAAACGCATGGTCTAAAGGCATTTTGCCTGTTAGCAGCTCCAAAAGTACCACTCCATAACTGTATATGTCAATCTTCTCATCAACCTTCAGAGTGTATCCATATTCTAAAACCAAAAGAAGAAAAATTATGTTAATCATTTATGACCTCTCTCTTTAACTTGTATATTGATATTAATTTGAGTGTGTTTGCATTTTATATCCTGGAAAATATATAAATAAACTAGTGAATACTAAGTACTAACCTGGTGCAATATAACCATAAGATCCAGCCACCATTGAAACAGTCTCATTCTTTTGAATCATCATCCTTGCCAACCCGAAATCTGCTATCCTCGCCTCCAAATTCGCGTCAAGGAGTATGTTATTAGATTTGATATCCCTATGAATAACCGGTGGATGACAATCATGGTGTAGGTAGTTCAACCCTTGTGCTACTCCAAGAGCAATGTTATACCTTGAGACCCAATCTACAAGTAACCTAGCAGATTGTTCACCATGCAGTGCTGTTCCAAGGTTCCCGTTCGGCATGTACTCGCAAACCATGATCACATCCCTTTCATTGTGAACATACCCCAATAGCCTTACAATGTTCCTATGCCTTAATCTCCCTAGGAGTTCCACTTCCCTTAATACATCATTATTCCCATTTTCTATGTCTACTCTTGATCTCCAGAGTTTCTTCACTGCTACTGTTACCTGAGGTTTATGGATTTCAGCTTTGTAAACAATACCATTGCCACCCATGCCTATGATATTTGATTCCTTTATGCAAGTCAGTATCTCATTACTAGTGAAACTGATCCTTTGGAATGCTACAAACCTCCAGGGCCAATCTTCACCGCTATGTCTGAACCAATCATGGATGAAATTATTATACAAATACCATCTATTGCATAACCATTTTCCTCCAAAATATACAGCACTAAAAGATACAATCACTGAAATGCCAGTCACAAAACCGATAACAATGTGCTTAATGTGTGAGCTCCTTTTCTGACTTGTCACAGTCAAACTCTGAGAACATGGAGGGAGAATGCCTCCGCAAAGACCCACATTGCCGATAAGATCCTTAGGATTCATCATCAGAGGAATCTCATTTGAGGGTACTGGCCCCTCCAGCTTGTTATAGGACAAATTCATCATTTCCAGAGCTGGTGAGCTGCCAATGTTTTCAGGTATCCTACCGGTCAGCGAATTGTTGGACAAGTCAAGAACAGATAAGGTTGGCAGGTTTGTGATTGATTTTGGGATTCCACCTGTCAAATGATTGTTTCTAAGATTAAGGTTGACTAATCTTTGACAAGAAGCTATACTTTCTGGGATTGTGCCAGTGATATTTGCATTTGAAAGATCAAGCACTGAAAGAGATGGACAGCCCTGGAACTCATCCGGGATAGTCCCTCCAAGGTTGTTGTGAGAGGCAATGAAGGTTTGAAGGGATGGAATAGAAAGAATTTCTGAAGGCAGAGATGAATCAAGGTGGTTCCAGGATACATCAATGAAGGAAAGTGATGTGGAAGAGGTAACATCAATAGGAATTTTTCCAGTGAGGTTGTTCTTTGCCAACTCAAGCCGTTGAAGGCTAGGGAGATTGCCAAATCCAACAGGAATGGTTCCAGAAATTAGATTGTTCTGAATCCTAACACGCACCAAAGACGAACAGTTCGAAAGTCCACTAGGAATGGGACCGGTGAAGGAATTGTTGAAGAGGATTAGTTTAATGAGATTTCCTTCAGTACACAAACCTGGAGGGATCTCACCGGAAAATGAGTTAGAAGACACATCTAACCACTGCAAAGGTGAATATTTTCCAAGGTTCAGTGGCAAAGGACCTTCTAAAGAATTTTTCCATAGCTCAAGAACCTGTAAGTTTTTCAATTCACCAAGCTTCTCTGGTACAAAACCAGTTAGTTTATTGCTCATCAAATTCAAAAGCTGAAGGTTTTCTAATTTAGCAAGTTCTTTTGGAATCTCTCCTGAGATATTATTGTCAGAGAGGTCTAGAAATGCTAGTGACATAATGTTGCCAAGTTGAGGTGGAATTTTCCCTGTGAAGTTGTTTCGATATAAGTAAACTGTGGTGAGTTTCTTCAACTTACCAAATTCAATTGGAATTTGTCCACTGAGAGTTCCTACAGCCAAATCAAGATATTGAAGATTAGTCATGTTTCCAAACTCTGCAGGGATTTCACCTTCAAACTCATTGTATCCCATAATCAATGTTTCTAAAGAACTGAGTTCTCCAATATATTCTGGAATCTTTCCTGTGAAGTTATTGCCTGATAAGCCTAGAAACTTAAGTTTCTTCAAATTTTTAAAACTCTTTGGAATTGGACTTATAAAGTAGCTCCCTCGAAAATCGAGGCTCTCAAGCAATGTTGCGTTTCCAATATCCTCAGGAAGAAGACCTGAAAATTCATTGCTTGATCCATTGATTGATCTCAACCCTGCAGCTCTTCCAAGACCATCGGGAAATCTGCCAGTAAAGTAGTTCTGGCTCACATCAAAACTCTTCAGAGATGTGAGGTTAGATAGTGATTTGGGAAGTGTTGAAGCAAAGTTGTTACAACTTATATTCAAATAAGATAAACTTGAAAGGGATTGAATGTGGTATGTAATAACACCACTTAAGTTCATGTTGTAGAGTTCAAGACTCTCTATAAACCCTTTCGAGTTGCAACTAATTCCAGTCCAGTTACAATAATGGTTCCAACCATCATCCTGCATCGTCGCGTTGCTCGGCTGCTGCCAATCCTTTAAATGATTCATTGGATCAATGATACTTGATTTGATGGAGAGTAGAGTTGACAATTCATTGTATGTTGCAATTTGAGCTCCCTCAATAAAAAAGAGAGACACACCAATGTAACAATACAAGAACAACCAATGAGTTTGCATTTTGGTGGTTGTGTTGTTCTCTTCTGACTTTGTTTGTTCCTCTTAATGTTGTTGCATATTTGATTACAGGGAACAAAGGGAGGGTAAGGAAAGTTATAGAGATAAATTAGTTTATAGTTAAAGATAAATTGGTGATAGATAAATGATGAACAAAAAAAAAAAAGGATAATTATTTATTGGATATAATACGTGGGTACTTGGGATCTGAACTAGCTAATCATGTGCAATTGATGACTGTCAATATTTGGACTCATTTGAAATCTCATAGACATCAGAACATGCACAGAATGTGTTTCTGAACTGCTTATGATATTTGATAGGGTCAACCCAACTAAAAACATTTAACTGGTCGTAATGCTTATTTTTTATGTTAGTATTTATCAACATATATAGGGTAGGTTTTAAGATACAACCATGAATGAATATTGTACTCATAGAACATTCTTACACCTCAACTGAAGATTCAAGATACAATAACACTTCTACTTTTAAGCAAATATTTTATAGTATATTTTGATCACTTAATTAAAGTGGTTAACACAAAATAGAAGTGCATAATCCACTTTAAAAAATTGTTTGTTTCACTAGTCATTATGAAATTGTGGTTGTTAACCAGTTATATAAAGCATGCTTTTATATTTGTACAATAATCGGTGTCTAATGATATAAAAATTTACTTTATTAATTATATGAAGTTGTGGGTCATTGAAAAGTTAACAAATCTTATTATAATTTAATATTAAATATATCAATTTTTAATTATTATTTTTATTTCATTTAATATTACGTATATCAAATTTTTATTTATATTTTATTTAAAAATTATAGGTTCAATAAAATTCAATATGGGCAACAAGATACAGCTTGGAACTTTCTCGAGTGAAGTGTAAAAGAGATATGTAAATAAGGGAATGTGTTTTGTGACAATCATTGTCTGTAAATACCAAATCCCATTCTCTATCATAAAGCCAATGTGTGTCATATTGTGGCCACCACATGGGCACATCTGGCACTTTGCAATTATTATAGTTATATGTATATATTAGATATGCAAGTATATATATATATATATATATATAGTATTAATGTATTGTTATACATTATAGTTTTTCCAATCAAAGATTAATAATTGGACCCATACATAAATAATGAAGGGGAAGGGGTTGGAAGCCATGTGAAATGGGCAATTCCCGAAAAGAAAAGGAATGGTACTTGATTCCTCCTCATTATTGGAACTGATTTTACCAAAAGAAAAAGAAAACTGCTTCATGCTAACGACTTTGTGATAAGCTATTTTTATTTTCTACATATTTTGGAATCAATAAAAGGATGAAAGATTAGCTTCCCCACATGGCTGGGTCCACCACCGCTATTCATCATTTCTTCATTGTAGAAAGAATAGACACCATTTAGTATTTACCATATTGTTCAACCTTTTATTCCTAAAGGTAATAACTAAATATATATTTTAAATATTACTCATTATCAAACTAACCCTTAACAAATATTTAGTCTATAAGTATTTTCAATTAGATGTTAATCAAGTATTTAGTGTATTAGTGAATACATATATTTTTCTTCTTCTATACAATCATAAACTCGTGCAATGAACTAGGCGACATTTAAATTTTTTGTAGGATACGAAAAACAAATTTGATATATTTATATAAACGGAAAACCTATTTAATTGTATATCTTTTATGTATTTATTTTTATTTATTTTCTTTTACTTTCTTTCATAAACCAAACAATATAATAACAGTGATAAAACTTCAAATAAGTTATAAATGTGATTTCTTTCAATTAGTTAGTGTCTCAGTTGTGTTTATTGGAACATCAAAAAATATATTTTAAAACAGTTTTTAAAATTATTATTCAGAGCAAAAATTATTAATTGTCACGAATCACACACCCACAATATTTCACTTGAAGTGTTGAGAACGAAAAATCATCGAGACTATGATGTGATAGTATTTTTATTTAATCTACGTGAACCATTGTCTCATAATATAATATGTCAAAGAGGACAAATCACCAATATATATATTGCTTTTTTCTACTTTACTCATAGTGTCCTCGTAGATTCTTTATTTAATTAAATAATTAATCAATTAAATAATTTTTTAATTAATTATTTTATTTTTTGATTTAACCTTTTTATCCTGTGACTATTTAGATTTTCATTTAATTGACAATAATATAAATTAATATTAAATCTTACAAACAATTAGCGATATCTAGCAATGCATTATTGCTACACAATTAATGAGAAAATCAGTGATATAATTTTAACTTTACAATTACCACTATTATGTAATGTTTGATGTCATCAAAGTATGCAACTCTCCAAGTTGGGACAATAGTGACTTCAAATTGATGGACTACTCACTATGATGATACGAGAATCATCAATGACACATGTATAACTATTATGTAACGTTTTCATGACAAATCAATCTAGTACAAATATTACTTGTAATATTTATACATATGCGAAGACTTGATATAATATATTTATGACTTTGAAATGTGATTATCAGTCTACTTACATAATAGTCTATATGCATTTATGTTGTCTCATTTAACGATAAAACTTGATAACAGATAGTTTAAAAATAATATCAATATACTAAATGGAGTCTCACGATTAAGTCACACTTAATGTTCTATTATACAAACTAACTATTTTAAGTATTTTATTATGCTTTAAATAAATCAACATAATAAATTAAAATGTCTTATAGTGCTATATAAATATTGCAGCCGTCAACTAGCACCGACGCATTTGGAAGCAATGATGTATTATGATGTATTGCTATATAATTATCTATTTAAAAATTAAAAAAAAAAGTTTAAAAAAAATAATATGAATCAATTGCTTTTTAAAAATATTTAAAACAATAATTTTCAGTATTTTTTTTTATATTTTAAAAACATTTTTATATTTAAAAATAATATAAAACAGTTTTATTAATATTTTTTAAAATAGTTTTTTAAATAATAAATTAATTAATTTTATGAATAATAAAAACCATTATTATTGTAGGTTATAATTTATTATAATACTAAAAAAATTATTAAGTGAATTGGATGAATTGGAGTATATTTCTTTAAAAAACTTTTAATAAATTGTAAATGAATTATTTTAATTCATCAATTATAATCTAAATTTATATCAATCCAACTATCCATTTTGCCACCTCTAATTATTATGAATCTGTGATCATATATATACATAAACTTCCTCGATGGTGCTGAGGAGTACAGGAGAACAAAGAGCAATAACAAGTTAGTGATCCACAACCACCAAGAAAAATTGAAAAACTATAATGTACTAATGTTTATAATACTCGATCTATGACGACTGAAATTCCCAATATCCTTTAATGGAGATTTTGTTTTCTCTTTTTATTTCCTTTTTTTAGTTAGGTTTACGTCTCTCATATTTTGATTATTTTTCTCTTATGTTAATCTACTTTTATGTCAACCCTGAATTTATTCTTCCTCATCATAAGTTTTCAGATATGAAATTTAGAGGGTAATGAAGGTGATAGCTCCTCAGCACCTATCAATCCTTAACTAAATTTGAAACGAACATAGACAAGGTTTTGAAGGATGTGAGAGAGAATGAACAAGAATAAAAAGTGAAGAAACGAAAATAGATATGCTGGGTTATATTCATTAATTAAATGTTTAAATCAAATAATTGTTAATTTTACATATTAAAAAATGTCTAATAATAAAGACTTTTTAGAATAATAATTTATTAAAATTAAAAATCTTAAAATTTGGATGGTTTTGAAGTCTTGACATCAAGAGTGGAAGAGTGCGTGGGTTTATCCCGTAGGCCTCGCTACACACGATCACTATCCAGAAAGACAGAGAGAGATAGGTTCCATTCATTCTACGTTGAGTTCAGAAACTAACTAACTACTGAGAAATTTCAAAACCCTTCAATCCAATTTTCTGAAACTTAACTTACAATGAAACAATGCTTATTATGGTTTATAACAATTTTCATACTGTCAGTAAATTCAAAATGTTGTTTTGGATCTGAATCAAAGAGAACCGACGTGGCATACGCGAGTCTCTTATACGGAGATGAATTTTTGTTAGGCGTTAGGGTTCTTGGCAAATCCATTCGTGACACTCGATCCAATAAGGATATGGTTGTTTTAGTTTCAGATGGTGTCTCTGATTACGCCAATAACCTCCTCAAGGTTCCAAATTTCATCCTTTTTTTTTTATAAATTTTCCTAACCCTCGCTACTTAATTAATTTTGGTTATTAAGGTTTATGAATTTATTTATCTAAGTGTAGGCTGATGGGTGGATAGTTGAGAAAATTAGTTTATTGGAAAATCCTAATCAAGTGCGTCCAAAGAGATTTTGGGGTGTTTATACCAAGCTCAAAATATTTAACATGACTGATTATAAGAAAGGTACTTTTTTTTTTTTTTTTGTTTCTTGTTATACAAGTTATGTTATGAAGAACACAGTCACTCATAAAATTTTAATTTAGGTTGTTGATTTTTAAATGGGAATGTAACTTCTTGAATTTACAGTTTGATTTATTAATTGGATATCGATGATTGTATACATGCAGTTGTATACCTTGATGCCGACACTATTGTGGTTAGAAATATTGAAGAGCTTTTTAAGTGTGAGAAATTCTGTGCTAACTTGAAGCATTCTGAGAGGTTAAATTCAGGAGTCATGGTGGTGCAACCATCTACGACCCTTTTTAATGACATGCTGAGCAAAGTCAAAACTCTGCCATCTTACACTGGAGGTACCGTGATTTTTGCATACTATATTGGGGGATGTTGTTTTTCATTTATACAAATATGAATTTCCTTTATTTTAACCTGATTGGTTTGAGAACAATTGGCTATTTTCCTGCTTTCACAGGGGATCAGGGGTTCCTCAATTCATATTACTCTGGATTTCCCAATGCACATGTTTTTGAGCCTAATTTGAGTCCAGATATATTGGATTCTAGACCAGTTCCTGAAATGGAGCGACTTTCTACGCTTTATAATGCAGATGTTGGTCTTTACATGCTGGCTAACAAGGTACTGGAATATAGGTAATAAGAGAATGGTTCTTTCCTTTTAAGTAACTACTAGGGGCAATCCTTGAGTGATACATCCCCCTTCTGTTTCTTCTCTTTTGAACTTATGCCTGATCTTCTTATTTGAGTTTTGAGTTGATGGATGCCTGTTAAATCAAGTTGCCTTATTATATTGTCAGACTTGTCTGTAGGAGTCCTGCATTTTTGCTTTCTTGAAATTTAACTAACTAATGTTACAGTTATGACGGGACCAGTTTAACGACTAAAGCCTTCTTATAGGTTAAAGAAAGAAAATAAATATTTTTCGACATGACTAGGGGTGAAACTGCCACCACCAAATTGATAAGGATATTCATTTGTGTTGAGATGGTTTTATTTTGTTTTGGTTAGCTTATGGTAGAAACTGGAGTAAGGGCTGAAGCAGCTATTTACCAGTTATGGCATTATGGTGATGTTAATTATGATAAGGCCTAAACAAATTCTTTAGTGCTGGTATAGGATTCAAATTTTACTGCTGGCAACATGACAATTATAACAGTTAGAATCAGCACATTTTTATCTGGCAATATGGATGGGGAAAGGTGTCATGCAGAACAATTTTTTCTCAACATCTCAACATTTTCATCTTGCTTTATTTCATGCTAGAAACTGTCGCTTTAGCATACTTGTGTTGGAAACCTTTGCCAACTGGTTCAAAACGTTTTTTCTGACTTTTAGATTGGTGAGAGATAGATGAACAATCGAACATGATTTCAATAAGAATTGTGAAACTCTGAATCTCTTTCCTTGTGTCATAGCCTGAGTTAGCTGCAATAATATTTCATAGTTCATACACTCTTTATACATACTAAACATATGCATTTAATATTCCGGAGTGTTCCAGTTCAATTGTTTAATATGTATGCTGACTTATCCACAGTGGATGGTAGATGAGAGCGAACTCCGTGTGATTCATTATACGCTTGGCCCTCTTAAGCCTTGGGACTGGTGGACATCATGGCTTTTGAAACCTGTTGATGTTTGGCAGGTATTTGAACAACTTATTATCCTATATTTGAAATATCTCAGAAGAATTTGTGTTGTGCTAATTTTATAGAAGTCTATACTGTTTAAGTACTCATGTCAACAAGTTGATATTTTTGACAAAGAATTAAGTCAAGTTGATGTTAATGACAAAGTATTGTAGCTTGACTTTTTTTGTTTCTTATGTTGTTGGTGCTGTAGAATGTAAGGGAACAGTTGCCGGAATCCCTTCCTGGAACCAGAGGGGGCCAAAATCCTAATGATGATTTTCTCGTGAAGTTTCTTTTTCTGCTACCACTTTCTGCTGTACTCTTCTGCTGTTATCGCTCATCTCTAAAGGTCAGCTACTGTGGGCTAATATTATTCTCAAAGAATTAAGAATTCACATAAGTCTCATAATATTGTATTTTCTGTAGAATCAAGGGTACTTTGGTTCCTGTTGTAGGAGCTCGCTGTGTGATCATGTCAGACACCTTTATTATAGGGTTAAATCAGGTGGCCCACTTTCTTATACTGGCATTTCTACTTCTACAATCAGTTCCACCCATCAGGTCAGTTTTTGATTCGTTATCTTCTAGTTTTAGGATTTGAATTCTCTTATGTGAGGCTTGCACAACCAGTTCATTTGACAAAGGAGATGGACACAATCCTCGACATAGAGTGGCACCGAAAATTCCTAAACTCACCACTGTATATCGCTTTCATCATATAACTGAGTCATGCAATGGCCTCACATCAGAAAATGCAATTCCTGTGGTTGGATATGTATACCACACATGCTTATAGATTTTTAATATGCTAAAAGTATTCTTTATTATATCAAACAGCTCTTAAATGGTACTCAGTACAAGAGGCCTACATGTTTGGGTGGTGTTTCTGTTTGTGTCTGTTTTGTGGCTGCAGTGGTGTCTCTTGGACTAACTCTTGTGATAGTACCACGGCAAGTGACTCCATGGACTGGTTTGCTTTTGTTCTATGAATGGGCTTTCACAATCTTCTTTATATTATTTGGAGGTTATCTCAATTTGATTTATCATTGGGGAAGAATCACGGCATCACAAGCTTCTTCCTCATTGTCTCAACATGAATCTTCTGATGACGATTCAGGAAAACGTATGTCCTCTAGAAATAGAGTTTTATTTTAGGCGATGTATTTTTCATTTAACTGTATCCTCAAGATACTTCTTTTTTTTCTATTCATTAATTTTATGTCATCTGTTTTCACAGGCCACCAGCGTCAGATATCATCTTGTGATGCTGCTACATGGTTCTATGGATTAGGGATGGCCTTCTTGGCCATTGTTGCTCCATCTTTACCTTGCCTTTTTGGAATAACCGCTTTGTTTCTACGGTAATTTTCATTAAGAGTTATTAGTATAGATATCATACTGAAACATGCACAGTTGGCATCACAATTTGCCTTCTTAAAGACTTCATATTTATTTTAGGTAAAATTTCAGTTTCCATCTTTTTGGTTTAGAAATAACTCCCAATTTCCCTTATGTTTTTGTTATCGTTGGCTTTAGTCAATTATTGAATTTCAAATATATAAAAGCTATGATCCCCGGTAAGCCTTTATTATCTTTTGTGTTGTAATCACATGCATCTGATGAGAAATGGGATCTGGAACCACATTCAGCTGCAAACAGTTAGGGCTTTCATAGTTTTGCTTTTGTATCTTTTAAGGGAGAAGGAGGAAATAGTAAAGTAAATACCGAACAGAAAGTATGTATTTCTGGAAAGAGCAACATAATTGTATCAGGAGGTTTTTTCTGCCTGTCTTCTACTGTAGTTTTTTGTTGTTCATTTACAGCGCATGGAAAACAGGTGCTAATTCTGCATGAAATGGAAATTGAATAGAACCTGTCAAAAAATAATCTTATGTTGATTGTTATGCATTCAGCTTGAAGTTGATTTAACTATATTTCTTTTTGTAGTTATGATCTAATGATTATGATTTACTCCTCGATCTGACATTAAACACTCACTTGGGAGGCCACATATGCTTGCATGCTCATATACGCCTCATCTTCTATTCGAATTTACAGTTATGACTTCGTTTATATTTTAAACAGGTTAGGTTTGATGATTGTTGGGGGCATAATTTTAACATCCTTCATGACACACGCCTCTGAACATCTAGCTATGCGATCATTTCTAAAAGGCCTTGGAGAGAGGGACGTTGCACGCAATGGGAACTTCTGTTTCTCATGCTGATTTTTTGCTTTTCTTTTTCAATTGGTGTTAACTATGATACATTATTGTTCTATTTACATTTATTTTCACTAAAATATGCATCATTGATCCACCATTTAAGTATTCGGTTAAGGTTCCATACAAAGCAATGTAGCATTAATGGATCAAACCCTTGTATTTGATCCGGGCTTTAACTGGATAAGCAATGATTGACGACCAACAAAGCATGACATCAGGACGAAGAAAACTTCAGTCAATATTTAATTCTTCTAACTTATCTCTTATTTTGAGACTTGGAGGTGGTTGTTACTGTATTCAACTAACATGTAGCATTAATTTAGTGGCAAATGTAATATTATTATTTTATGTCTAGCACCCATATTGTAATTTTGAGTTTACATTACTACATTATTATTAGTTTTGATGATAATGAGTAAATACTCAATTTTGTCTCTAACTTTGTTAACTTGTATCAACTTAATCATTTACTTAGTTATAATTCTAAAATAGTCTATGACTTCTTTTATCATTAATTAGTTAGCTCATCTATCAACTTTAGTTAAATAATATTGTTCAAGACGAGTGAGTTTGCACATTAGTTGTTATGTAATCAAATCTTATAGATCTATTTGACATTATTTAAATTTGAAAAATTGTCGTGTATATTAGTTAATGGATGATAATATTGAGACTAAATTGCAATAAATTATACTTTTATGCAACACATTGTTGAGAAGTCTTCTTCCCTAATTTTCTTGTTTTCCTCCATTGATGTCTTCTTTCATCTTTGTTCATTTTCTATAAATTATACTATATTTGGAAAAAATGAAATGATAGGGGTAGGTGGTGGTTCTCAATTTACTTCAACCATGAAAGGGTAATGTACTATAAGTAATTTAGGGTTTGTTGAATCATGTATCAAAAAAAATTGTGAAATGTAAATTCAGATCAGTCATTCTTTGGTTGTCCTATTTAAAAGATAATGTTCAAATGTATTTTTTTTAAATTACTTGAGTTGTTCTATTTTATGTTATGTTTGAGGGTTTTTACTCAAAAAAATTTAAATTAATTTGTGTTGATTCTTACATTGTTATAGTTTCTACCATTTGTTATAGTTTCTTCTTTCATCGACGATTTGAGTTATTATATTTTAAAAGAGGATTATTCATATCTTCTATGATATGATGAAGCATTTGACATATTTGTTCTTAAACGTGTTGATGTTGCTGAAAATAAAAATCAAGTATTGAAATGAGGGTCAACTTATGATCAAAATTGTTCGATTGATAATAGCACAAAGACAACGATCAAAAGTTATGAAAGAACACAATGAACTTCTATTGAAACTAATGAATAAAGTTGAAGTGGTAAAATATGTGCAGTGGTTTAAATTTAAAAGCCAGACTTTTTTTTACAAAATATTAAACATCACTTAAAATTTATATCCACAAGTAAAAAATTTAAATAAAACTTCAAACTTCAAGATATGATAGATAATCTAATATCTTCAAATATTTTTATTAAAGGCTTTGGGTTTAGGTACCTTTGTTTTCTATTTTTATATATCCATCATATCCAAATCCATATATCTTGGACAATATAAAATTGAAAGCGATATAAAGTTCATCTTTTGTCATTTCCTTTCTTTTCATCTTTGCTTTTTTCAACAAAGAAAGCTGATTGGTATCTTTCAGTATACTTTTTTTTTTCCTTTTGGCCCATTGTATTTTGTATTTTACTCGGTATGAGACTGAGAGTTACCATTATTTGTGTTAAAAAAACGTGATAAAATGTCTTTTTATGCCATACTTTTATTTTATATTGCTAAGAATTTCTTGGCAACCTATAGAAAATAAAATGAAGCAAAAGTCTATGCTTGGCAAAAATAGGTAGTATCCAAGGACAAATAACATTTTGCTTACTTGGTAGAAATATGACAACCACTATTCACTGCAATCAATAATTCATATCGTTATTAACGGAAAAGAGAAATGGTAATAAATATTGTCTTTTATAATATATTTTTTAAGTTTATATTAATTTTTTTACTAGCATATTTCTAATTATATTACAGTTTTTTTACGATCTTTAATAAATATTATAATAAAAACATACATTAATTCTTTTTCTTTAAAAGTAAATAGTAAAATAAATTAAATTTTCAATAAATTTAATATTTCATCTAAATTTTTTAACTGTAGTAATTTAATCTGCAAAGTCTTATTATATAGAGTCAACTAAGACAGTAATTAATGTTGTTATTATGATCAATAGATCTAAAAGGCTTAATAAAAATTGAAAGAATCACATGACTTCAACAAATTAAAAACTTGAATCTTTTCCGTCTAATCTTTTGTAAATCATTAAATATTATGATTTTTAGGTGTATCAAATCTATTTCCAAATACCACATAAATAAACCCTTGGATGTAATTAATGGTTTGTTTGAGAATAATTAGAATTTAATTAATTAGTCATCACTCTGTATATAAATTATGACTTTCAATATATAAAACACATCACACTTTTTATTTAAAGAATGTTTAGTGTACAAGAAGTTTAAGTTAATGAAAAACCACAATTCAATGTTTTTATTTATCTTTTTAAGATGATCAGAGAATATTTAAGATCGTCGTTGATAGACTATCAACTCATAAATTCAAGTATTTCTAATTTCTTTGATAAATCAACATAGTCTAGATTTTAAAGTTATCAAGATTTGTGTTTGTTTTTTATTTTATTTTTTTTAATTGACAGAAAAATAAACTATTATTAATAACGATGATACTAATAATCATTTTACGATTATCTCATACGAGATTCAACCCACGTCCTTAATGTTCATTTACATGCTCATATGTTTATTGAATTTTTGCATTATATTATATTTATTTTGAAATGAATTAGTAAATTAATTTCAAATAAACTTCTTATGTATGCATCCATTACAAGCATGGCAATTCAAGCTTTTAATCACTGAAAACTTCTTATGTTTGCCACTTGAAGTCAAAACAAAATAATGGAAAATATCAAAAAGGTTAGAAAAACAGTCATTGATCACAATGTTGGAAGCCGAAATTGCCATTATATTCGATTATGGATTTTTATTCGTACATAGTCTCACTTATAATTACAAAACTTAATAAATATTTTCTTTTCAAAATAGACGTCTCCCTTTATAATAATTAAACTCTTATCCCAAATCAGGATTTTATATTATATCTAATTCAATCATTTTTTTTTTTATCAAACTACCCCAAACTTACAAAATTGGTCTTTAAAGTGAGATATAACTTTTATTTCTATTTAATGTAAAACTTCAAATTTTTCAATAATTTAGTATTGATTAAATTCTCCTTGTTCAAATCAAACAAATTAATCGTGATGATGTATGTCTTTATTTCCCTTCGATGACTCATAAACCAATAAAAGTTAGTTTATTGACTAGTCAGGTTATTATTAATATTGTACCCTCTTTTGTTTGTTGGTGCACATCACTTTCCACCAGGTGGGACACTTGGACTCTAACCCAAATTTAATCATCCTTAATTTTAGTAATTAATGAATTAGATAATGGACAAATGGATGGTAGAACCGATCATGGAATTATCATGCTTATCCTCAATTAAAGTGTTCCAGATAACAACTACTAAGCTATTGGAGAAAACTACAGATCTATGTCCTTAATTTGTCTTTTATGCTTCAAAATTATCACCTTTCCTAATCAACATTTCCCCCACGACAAACAAACTTAGTCAAGTAATATAATGGTCACTCATGAGTTAAAAAAAATCATTAGGAAACTAATTAAAATAATTCTCCTAGTTAAAATTTTGGCAAAATACTTTCCGCATTCCTTTAATTTGATTTAATGTAATAATTTAATAATTTCTTTTTTTTGATTTAACCATTTATTTAATTTTAAGAAATTATTTGATGTTTATGTCATAAAATGTCAATAATATTATCTATTTTTTACACAAACTCAGAAAATTTATTGTCATCTTCGAACAAAACAAAAAAAAAATTATATATTTATCAAATTTATAAATTAAACATTTAAATAAATTTATATTTTCATTTCCAACAACATCAAATCTATTAAAATTTGTATGTGATTTCGTTGTCTGAGCGTAGAGTTGTTTTGTTCATTGTAATGGTATGACGTTCGATCTTCGTTTAATTCAAATTGATAAATTAAATTAAATTCGTTATATATTTAATCAATGATTTTAACATCGTCAACCTTACACTTTCATAGACATTACTATTCTACAAACTTTAATTTTATCACATTTACATACATTTTATACCGTTTTATGCTATTAAATTAAATTTTATATATTTGTTCATAGATTTATTATTTTGAATCTTAGCCACTTCGAATTCCTCTCTAACGTCGTATTATACGGTCTCAATAATATCTATCACTGGAATGTACAAAAAAGGAAAGCTATTTGAAACATTATTTTGTTTCCTAATTGACAAATTTTATACGGTCTCAATAATATCTATCACTGGAATTGCATGGTATCCAACCAAACTATAATAAGGCAATAACGATATCACAATTTTAGGAAATAAGTGAATAAAATAGAACTTTTTTTGCAGAAAAAAAAACATTTCTGAATAATTTAATTTATTTATTAAACAAAAATTATAAATGAGAAATGATATATAAAATGAATAACTCTCATTAATAATTCTTCACAAATTCAACTAACTATTTATACTTTAAATTAGTAATATTGTCATCAGCTATTAATACTTTTTATGTCACTCTTTCACGTATATTGCGATATGTCATAAGCTATTAATACTTTTAATTAATAATATTAAATCCATTCCAGAAAGGATCACATGATTTTATTCTATGCAGAACACAGTACCATATTTTCTTAATTAATTTACTAAACGATAAATTGTTTTTCTTTTTACTCAACTAACAATAAATTGTTAATATATATGATCAATACAGTAAATTAATTAAGAACAGAAAAAAAAAAAAAAAAAAAAAAAAAACTGATTCTGATTCATACAAGTAGTAATTAAATGCAGCTATGGCATAGCAAACAGAGAAGGGTACATAAATTTATATATCATCATCATCCATTCAAACAGGAAAAGGAAAAGGGAGAAGTGCTGTTTCAAAGACATAGTGAAGTAGACAACTTAATTATCATATCTTATAACATGATATATACTATATATAATATACTAGCTAGACAATAATAAATTCCCATGCCTTATTTGATTTGATTCTCAGAAAAACTAAACCAACAAACATAGATGAAAAGCCAAGCATCAGACTTGCCTAGAAGGCATATATATGTATAATTCTTGTGCCATCATTTATTTGGCCATGGCTCCAACAACATCTTCATAGCCAAATCCTTCAACTTCAACTTCAACCTCATCATCATCTATTTCTGCTGCACTAATTTGAAGAAGAAATAAGAAAGGATATGATGGTTGGGAGATATATCTTTGAGACCTAAGTAAGTATATAAGGCAGAGATGGATGAAGCAAAGGACTTATATTTTATGTTGAAAAAAAAAAAGTAATTTGTATGTTAAACAATACTCAAATGCCATTTTATAATACTTCTTTTGATTTTAAATATAAAAAAAAGTTGAATCAACAAATGCTGTTGTATTTGATTTAAAATTTAGATTATATATATATAT
>JBBPBR010000005.1:4430184-4466172 GCA_037974775.1 Cicer pinnatifidum
ATATATATATATATATATATATATATATATATATATATATATAAATTTGTGTTGGTTCAATTTTCTCTTAAATATGTGTTGGTTCAATTATTTTCTTTTATATTTAAGGTTAGTAGTATAATTTTCATATGTATGTATGAGATTTTTTCCATATACTAATATTCTAACAGAGAAGGAATATTCTATCTTATAAACTACTAGTGGGAATCTGATAGGAGAAATAAAATTATTAATAAAATAATTCAATTTGTTTGGACCAAGGGGTTTTATTTGTAACATGGTGGACCTCACTCACAGCTCTTTTGTCAGGGTATGACCAAACTAAATTTCATTTTATTATTATATATGTAAGTATATTTTTCAATAATGTACACTTCATTGGGAATGAATTTTCATAATCCCCTCACAAATTCAAAGTATAAATTAAAGAGTTTAAATGATATGTATTATCAGTGTAAATTAGTTAAAGTTTATTGTTTCATCGCACCGTTCAACTTTTATAAGTATATTTTGAAATTGTATCTATAAAATGATAAAATAGTAAATTTTTATTGAATGTTAAGGTAAAACTAATTCAGATACTCGATGTTTGTTTAACTCTAATTTATGAAGTAACTTTAATGGACTTAATAAAAAGAATGAAATTTGTACAACCACACAATAGTCCTTGTAAAGTGAAGTGGTTTTCTATTTCATGAGAAAGTAAGGCTTTATAAAAAGTATGAACATGAAAGTAGGATTTGATGTTGTTGTAGATGCTTTTCAGTTTCTTCTATCTTACTCAACCGTTTATCATGTAGTAGGTCAGGAAACAAAGAATTTCTACAATTGACCAGACATAATTTTCGGTCAAAGTTGCATTAGGCTTTTTTTTTTCTTTGTTATAGAAGAAAGAGTTTAAAGCACTCCATTTCCCTCAAGCTAGTCTTGTATCCTAAGCAAAAAATAATTTAACAGTTTTTTCGTGTTTTGCATTATGTGCTAAGTGCTAATGAATTATGCATGTTTTGGCCGTATACTATACAACAATTTCTTCAACAACAGAAAAAGTTGTGATACAACATTACTTCTAGACCATAAGAACTTTGCAAGATTGTTGATCTGGTCTTAATTCTCGAGTATAAGCAAAATAGTATTCGTACTACGTATTATTTTATGTCCAATTATAACTTCCTTTCACATTATTTAATGATTTATATCATAAAATATTCTTTAATTAATGTAATTTCTTTTTTTTTATAAATAAAATAATATAATTATCATCAGAAACTTATACAATTAGGATCTCTCGAATTCAAACTTAGACATATATTCAATATAACAATATTAATATTTATCAGTTGAGTTAAGGTTTAAGGATATTAAGGTAATTTTATTTAGGAATGACCATTTTATTCTACTTGAATAAGTTACTACGAATGAAATTTTTGCACATATATTTTTTATGAGAGCAAAAAAATCCATTATAATTTACTAGTTTTCTTAATAAATATGAAATTAGTTACTCTATTTGATCACAAATCAGCTTATGAAGACTACTATAATACATAATTAGCGCTCAGTTGGGATCATAATGGATTGTTTTCAATTTAAATAGAGACATTAACCAGAATTATGGTAGAAATTAATTAACTAATCTGAGAAATTACACTAAAAAGTATGCTCTGGCACAGACATTTTATCATTTTTTTTGTAAAAGATCTTGACCTTCCTCAGAAGAGGATTTGTGTGTCATTCAACTGAATTATTAAGCACTCAACACGTGTAAATATTAAATTAATTACATACCTAAAAGAATTTAAAACAACCTGTACGGACAACAACCCATGTTACATCCACAAAGATTTTAAAATAAGAGGAGCACAAATAAAGTACTTGATTTCCAATAATAATAACACGACCAACTTTTTGTATTTTGTAGCCTATAATATATTAAATGAAGACCCCGCAAGGCCAACTTTCCTAGTTTCTATTTTAATGTAATCAATCAATAATCGTAAACAACAAATCAAGTTATGGGTTAATATCTTGTTCATTTTATTTTACCAAAAGCTCTGGTTTGAATCATTTTCATATATAGGTTCATGTAGTTGAAAACGAAATTCCATTCAATACTCAAGTAGGGTCGAAAATTGCTTCAGAGAGAAGTATGAGGATAATTTATTGAACTGATTAAAACTAAAATTTAAGTGCACGGTGCACATTTCTCATCATAACTATGATGATGTTGTTTATTTTAAGAGAGGGGCTATTTTGTAGGGAAGAAGAACACAGTCTTCCACATAGAATAACACGCCATGTTTAGTACGAAGAATACCCAACTATATATATGAAAAGAGACAAAATCTACGAGAAAAAACACAGTGAAAAGTTTGCCATGAAAATTATACTGGTTAGAAAGTAATATAATTTGCTGCATATATATATATATATATATATATATAAAATGGGCTGTGCACGTATCTTTGTTGTCTTTTTTTTTAATTAAATATCTTTATTCCCATTGACTTTATCTATGTGTAAATAGTGTGTTCTTTCCTTTCTCAATGTCGTAATAACTTTCATGCTAAAAAGTACCGATTTAGATTATCTACCTTTGAGTTGTTAAAGGTAGAGTAATTTTAAGCAAATTTTGTAATAAAATAAGAGAATGTGATATTTATGATGGAGAGAGAATCATGAGACAGAAAACAAAATATAAAAAGATATAGAGAGAAAGGTAGAGAAGCCAAAGTTAGACAATTCAAACCCAAAAAATACTTAATCCGATTTCTTATTTGGATAAATTGTAATATGCAAGATATTAAACAAGATATGTCAAAATAATAAGCTGTAAGTTTTTCGTAAGGCTTATAATCAATTATCTGCTCAAAATTTGAAGGGATTGACAGATCAAATAGCTATTTATACATCATAAAATAAAATAAAAAACTGTTTTTAAGAATAAAAACCCTTCTAAGTTTTAACAGTACTAATGACTATTATAGTAGATTTTGTTTCCTTATTCTATCATTCGTTTATACCAAGTATTTCAACCCTTTTATTTTCTCTACCAAGTCTACAATTTATCAGGAATGACTTAAAGTACTAGGTTCTGAAAAAGAGTTCAGAACAAACATAAAAGTGCCTCGGCCGCTATTAAACTTTCCATTACTATAAATCTCCTATAATTTACTGGAATAAATCAGAACCATTAATCTAGAATAAAACTGCCAAAAGTTATTTAAAAAATGAAAAGTGTCCCAAAATAAAGATGAACATTTATGAATATGCATTCCTAAATCAAGGAGTCAACTGAAAATACACAGGATCTCTCTGCCGAATCCTTAAAATTATGGAACAGCAGTAGCCTACTAAATACCAGTACAACACTTCAAAGTCTGAATTGTGTCTTGATCTAACAAACATATGAAAGATTGCTGTCTGAAATTTCTCATTCCTGATAAGATTTAAGGGGAAAGATGATATCAATAATTATGAGCAAACATATACATCAAAGAAACACTAGGAAATCGTAGATACCCTGGTTACAGCATATCCATTAATCAGAATGTCACCATGTCTCTGAATTGCAACATCCTGAAAGAGAAATAAGAGAGACAGCAGAAAATCTGTGGCCACTTATAAAATTAGCCACCTGCTTGTGTATTTGTATTGCACTATATATATATATGTTTCTTTCTTTTAGCCTAGCATGAATTTGGGTGCACGAGACACAAAATAACACTAGCAACCCAAAACAAAAGCATGCACTTCAGCCCAACTAGAGACTGTGTAAAGAATGCCAGATAAACCCTTCCAATTGGAAGAGCTTTCTTCACTGAATTCTTTCTGTTTCTTAACCAAGCCAGAATACAAAGGGACAAATGAAATACCAAATTGCATCCCAACTGTCCTAAGACTTGAACTTGAACCAACCACAATTCCAACATCTGCTTCAAGTAGACAAAGTAAATCACCCACCGAGTCTCCGATGTAAATGGTTAACTTCTTCTTGTCATCATTGCAGTCTTTCAATAAATTACGAAAAGCTTGGACTTTGTCAATAGGAGACTCTACCCTCTTCACAATGTCACCGGTGGAAACAGAACCCTCATAAGTGAACTCATTAGCATGAACGCTCATCTCATTTAAATCAGCTGGCCAAAAATTAGAAACAGAAATTTATAAGACAACAGGAAACTAAATTATCGACAATTATCAATTTCAATCAACTTGATGGTGAAGGATTGGCCAAAACAATTTATGCTAGGAATCAAGGGAACAATTATTTCTACAGAAAATCATGGATATGGTCCAAGGCTTCAAGCACTCAAAAAGGGCAAGACAAACAAGAATGAAGAACACATGGTGATTCAATTTATTTGTACAAACCATTCGAATACAAAAGTTGTGTTTTGTCAGGTCCGAAACTCCAACATATATAGAAACATATAACTCACAAATAACATGCTATCTGGTTTACATGATAAAAGTTGAAATGTGTCTTAATTAAATCTTTGAAAGTTGAGAAATAACAAAGCAGCAAAGAAAGAAGCAAGCTAATGAAAATCATGGGCAGAGTAGAAACAACTTAAAAATATTCTACCCCTTGGAAATTTAAGATTTCTAAAAACTTGTAATACGGTCACATAAGAATTAGCTGCCTTATTCCTACCAGAACTATAAAAAAACATCATATGAACAGCTCCGAAGTGAAAGGAGACACATGTTGATCAACAACACAAGTCCCAAACAGGGTTTTTATAGAACTGCCAAGACTAGGATGACTCCGAAGTGTGAAATGGTCACACTTGATATTGATTCAGATAGAGGTGTCCTATTATTTGATTCCACAAGCTAAAGTTGAAAATAAACATTTGTAATACTAGTATCATCAAAGAGAAATAAATCACAGTTCAAGGTAAGGAGTATGCACCTGAAGAAAAAGCAGACCTAATGAGGTCACCACACCAGCAGTATGAAAGAACATGCACATTGGCATTTAAATTTTCATTCTTAACAACTCTCCGAAAAAAGTCGGTGCAACCATCTTGAAGGATCAAACGCTCTCCAGCACGCTTTATATCTTCTATATTTATACCCTTGAGAACCCCTGACTCGACAACCCTATTATTTGCTGAGTTCTCAAACTTTGAGAGTTGCTCAAGTGCCACAGACAGTTCTTTATAATCAAAATCTTCCACTGAAAATCATGCAAGAATAAAGCAAATCAACAAAATCTTACAAAACATATTCTATCTAGAGAAGTTAAGACCATATTAGAGAGAATACAGAAAATCATCATACATCTATTGGCAGGCATAATGCTTTCTATACATTGCTCATACTCCTCTGTATATTGTTTAGATAGAAAACCCCATGTATTCCTGAGGTCAGAAGACAACATTCGAGCTATTTGATCTTCAGTCTGATTCTGATCAGATTTTGGTGCCGTCACTATAGCAATTTCTGCCAAGATGGCAGATGAATCAACAACAGTGCATGTTAAATCAAAATCAGAAAAAATCACAAGATGATCTTCTGCAGGGTTATGTCCTTTAGTCAAGGGTGCTATAGTTGGCTGAAAAAGTGGTTGAGCAGTAAAGAAGTCTATTTCAAGCTTTATTGCCTGGTAATAAAGCTTTTCAATGACATCGAGTTCTTCACCGGTCAAAGAGACACTTAGTTTGTCGAGCAAATCTTCGGTTTGCAGAGCAGAAGCCTAAATTCAAATATAAGAATAACTGAGTAATTAGGGCACAAGAATGCCATGACTAAATGTATATTCGACCAAGATTCAAAATAATATCCAAGCAACCACAAAGGCTACATATGGTATGGCTCTACTGTCAACATGACAAACCTGGAAACCATCAGAGGAATAGTTGTCGATCCACTTGCTATACGGGTGAGTACTTTCGTCAGAGTCCAGAAGTTCCTTGATCTTTTTACCAAGAAAGGCATAAAGCCTCATGCAAGGAGTCATGGCACCTAAAGTATAAGCGGCAATTTTTGTTTTCTCAAATGGTGTTGCAAGTTTACCAGAACTTTTAAGTCCTTCAATCTTCCCAGAAGCGGTAGCCAACAAGAAGTCGGTATACTTAACTGTTGCAGTATTAACACTGTGCTCTTTGGCAAGGTCCAATCCCCATTCCTACACACCATTAGCATAAAATTGCAATAATATAAGCTGTATGAGTTAAAAGGGGAGAAAATTACAAGCACGTGTAAAGTTCCATGAAGCAAGCAAGCATGAGATGAGACCAATTTTGTTCATTTAAACTTTAAATATCAGCTTAATCCTAAACATGGAATCAACACTAAACAACAATAATGACGACAACAAATGGTGCATAAGCAAAACCCAACTTTCCTCTCATAAATAAACAATAATTTATAAGTACTCTTAATCTGTTACTGGAATGGATGTCCCTCAAGGTCATATTCCAAATTTCCAACCATATAAAACTTCACTATTATGCATACAAATGTTTCAAGTTTTCCAAGGTAAAAGGAGTCCAATCGGCATTTAGCAGACAATTTATCTTTACTATTAGTAAGCAACCCCTAAGTATTATTTGGACCTGTCTCGTTCAGAAACGGAAATTATGACGGCCGCCTTCTTCCCCTTGAAGACTTTCATAATTCAAGTCACAATTCAGAAACATATGTAGTAGAATTACAATGAACAAGATTTAAAAAAAACTGCCCAATTTCAGGCCAATTTTACCAGGTGAAATGTCTTACCTCTACCAGTGAGTCATGCATCTTCAGCTCCTCTAAAACTGCCTTCCTCAACTGAGAGAGTCCAAGTTTATCGTCATCATCATCTGCACACTCTTCAGCCGACTCATACCTATGAAATCATAGAAACTCAAAGAATAAACACAAACAACCCTATTACTTACCATAACCTTTTAACAATATCTTCCTCTCTTAAAAAAAAACATAAAAATGATAGTAAGGGAGAGGGGTAAGTCTTGCACGGTGTTCCAGATTTTAAATACTGAAACTCACCTCAATCAAATGTACATACAATCTCACCAAATAATCAAACTCTCCAGTTTTGGTTGCTGAGAAAAACTGACAAACAGAAGAAAACAAATAGACATAAAATAAAATTCCATAGACATGAAATTTTAGTCTCACTCGCTTAAAAAATCCACAGGTTCACTTACACTTGCTTTCAAATCACATGAATTCAGTCTAGAGAACGTTTGATTTCCACCATCCAATACAACACACATATTCCAATTTTCTAAAATATCTATATAGAATATAGTTGTCTACGTAGATCAAAAATCAAAATCAAACTTATTTATTAATCTGTCTCTCTATCTATCTACTTTATTTTGTAAACTTTCTCAGCAACCAAAACTTTGTTTAGGGATAAGTAAGCATATTAATTAATTAATTAATACTATTGAAGGAGACTCACGCTAGAGCGAAAGCGCGAAGAAAATGAACATCTTGAGCGATGTATTGACGGAAGGAATCGATCTTCAAGTTACCGGAGGCTAAGGAGATGACAAAGGGAGTATACATAGCGAAGATGGATTCGCGGTTGAACTTGATCCAGAAACGCTTCGCGAGTCCAGCTTCGCTGTTGTTGTGGATTGCTGCCATTGGGATTCGGATTCTAACCGATGATCTCGAGTGAGGAACGAAACCTCCAAATGAGATTGAACGACGGATTATTTGGACACTCGGATTCAAAGTCGGAAGGGTTTTTATAGGGTTTCGGAGGAACCACCGCATACGCATCAAGTCAATCAAACACACAACGGCGATGCCTCTCTTTCTCTCCCTAACTCAATCTCTATCTCTTCTTCTTTCTTTGTGTGTTACTTTTACAATGTACACAGAGAAAGAGAGAGAAGGAGAGAGAAAGAGGAGAAGAAAGAAGAAGAAGAAGAAGAAGAAGAAGAAAGAGAAGAGACGGTGCTACTGGTGCGACTTCTGGGTGGTCTCTCGCTACTGGGCTCTAGTGCGGGCTCTATCTCACTTTGGGCCAAGCCTGACTTTAGTTAAACACTTGTGATCCATGGCTAAAACATTCAATAATTACTACTTAATAGATACAACCTCAAATTCTATGAGACTCGTGAGTTATAAGCTATGAGACTGACTAGTACTTACTAAATGTATTCGTTAAAAATTATGACTTTTCAATATATATCTTGCTATAAATATGTGCGAGCTAGTTTAAGGACGAGTAATTACTGACCGTAATAAATTTTGAAGTTAATATTGATTTAATGTTTCCCAACGGGTTACTAATACTTTGGAATGTTTAGGAGAATATATAATCGGAAATTACACTCACCTCTCCTCACTTTTGTCTAAATAATACTAACAGACCTTTTAGAATTTTAAAAACAACAATCTTTCTTATATTTTACGGTATTAAAAATTTGTAACATTATGTTTGATAGTAAAATTATGTTTGATAGTTGAATTTTAGAGAGTTTGTGATGAGTAAATATATGTGTTAACATATAATTGATATCTTTTTTCTTTTTTGAAATAATGGCATGAAAATATAATATTTTAATTATTATTTTTATCGACTTTAAAAATATTTTATAATTTATTTAGTTAAAAAAAAAGTAAAATACATCATACAATCTTTTAAGTTACACAAAAATTATATATTAATTTTTTTCAATAAGTCATGTAACTTTTATTCGTATCAAGTTCGTCGTTTATATTTATAAATATTTACACTGGTTGTCTTAATTTTAAATCAGCAGAATCGAAATTTAAAATTCTCTCAATTTTTTAATAAAACTCACTTAACTCTTAAGAGATTTTGATTGAAATAATCTTAATAACACAAATCTTCAATCAATTTTCAGAAAATAATTAAACAAAAGAAAATTGAAGTGAAATACACACTAGAATTCTTAAAATTAAATGTGAATTTCTCTTCCTTTAGATCATAAAATTATATAAATTTGTTATATTATTTTTTATATGATCGATAACAAAATTCATAATAAATTTTTAAAAATTTTTAACTAAAAATGATTGAAATAAAGTTATGACTAGAAACAATTCAACATTATAATGTTTAACAATATAAAGGACTAATTTATTACGACAAAACAAAAATTAAATGATTAATATAATATTTTCTTGTAATTTAAAAGGAGTATAGAATGTCATTTGCCGTTAAAAAATGCAAAATAAATATTCCCCTCCCTCTCTCCAAAACCCAACTCCCAACGAATCATACCCTAAAAAGTTTAGTACTTGACCTGGTTGATATTTTTTTCAACAACCCCTCATAGCCTATCACTTGGACATCCCTTTCTATCAAACTACTTTTCTATTGCGTTGTTTTCTCAAGCATTTCATTGTTGTCACTTTGCCTCTAAAATGTTTCACACCCTTGCTTTAAACAACAAATCATTGTCACCCACACAATGATCTCTGAGCTCTTCTTTAGCTCTGGTCCCAATCAGAGGTTCATTTTGACATTGAATATGAAACAGTGGAGAAACCTTGTTATTCTAAAGATCTAACTTTTGCTTTGACACATCATTATGTGCTTGAATTATTAATTATTAGTATTTCAATCTTATTATATGTCAATAAATAGTGATGTATGTAGCATCAAGGGTGAAATTAGATGATATCATGAATTTTCAGTTAAAATTAAAATGTCAAAGATTAATTATTCAAAGTACAAAAATTCATTAAAAAATTTGATATCTTTTAACAGATGTTGAACCATATCAACATACTTAAAGGATTTGAATATCTACTATTTGTCTCTCACGTACCATGTTTATAAAAATTGTGATTTTACTGGTCTAATTCCCTGTACCAATGAGCAAGTAAAGATATGGTGGGAGATGGATAAAATAAAAATAGAAAAATCAGCCAACTCTCCATTTCCCGGGAATATTAGTGATAGGGTCAGTTGCCCAACTCAAAAGCCATGAAAATGTATGACAGGACAAGTCTCTATAAAATTACAAGTAATGAACTCTTGTTGTTACATATTCTGAATTATGGACTTCATTCCTCACTAAAATCTGGTGAAATTCTTACCATTCTATATATAGAACTGATTCTGAGCAAAGTAATATGCCGAGAAAACAAGATGTAAAGGCCTGTGTAGTATTATTCTTTTCACGCCAGCCTCAAACAAGAAGTTGCACAACGGGCCTTGTGTTGTGTCAGTCCATTTTTTAAACTACCAAGTAAATTTGGCATGTTTATTACAATGACTTGTTTCTATCACAATCAAAGTCATCAGTTGAGCATTCATTGATGACATCTGATCTAACTGAATGCGACTTGATATCCTCATGGAGGTGTATAAGAATACCGAGGAAGCGGGGAGTCAATTCTACAACAAAAGCTGTTAATCTGCGTGGGGCAACAAAAAGCTAAGGCCAGAGTTTCCACTTATTAGTGGTGGGGCTCTATATCTGAGATATCAATCTGCTCCCTTGACTTCGACATGTCATCAACAGAAAACGGAATGCTGCAAAATAGATGCTTCAAATGGTTAATGTTACATATAATATCATGATACAGATTTTCAAAATGATAAATTTATTTTTGGATATGATAAATTTATTTTTACTCTAACAAGATTTGAACCCCGGTCTTTGAACTTCTTGAACCTTTAACTCAAGTCACTTGAGCTACCCAACCTTTTGTTCAAAAGGATATATCTTTAACTGATACAAACCTACCAAACTGGGTAGGTTTATCTATTATTACTTAATATTACTATGTATAAAATAAAACAGACTCCTTAATGCTATGTGTGTATTGTTGTACTTCCAGGCCCTCCCGGGTTTACCCACGATATGTTGGTCTTTATTTATGTGTTTTTAGATTAGCTAACTTTGCAACCTGAAAACCATTTTTTGTTTTTTGACAGCTTTCAAAGGGTTTTATTGTAGAATTTAACTGCTCATGAAAAGAGTTTCCCTGTGACTTAGAACACACCGTACATGATGCTATTTCAATATAGCTGTGGAATACTGTTGACATATCCTGTCACTATTAAGAATTATTCCTCTTCTTTCAGTTTTTTTCTTTCTTTATATTACTTCTAAATTTAAGGAGTATTGTACTTTCCCTCTATTTGTTAGAATAATACACAACAATTATCAATAATATTTATCTATATGGTATCAGAGCCATAGATTTCTTATCTAGGCAAAAGGGATGAACCACCCATTTTGATGACAAGCCCTAACCGGCTCCTCTGTGGTAACCCTACCAGCGATGAAAACTCAACTGACAGCATAGCACATGGAAGCCTTGGTCGCGACGGCAACCCTGGTGATGGAACCGGACCAGGTGGCAGTGCCGGTGATGGCACGGGCCATGGTGGCAGTCCAAGAGGGGGTACTAGCAGCGGCAGCAGCCATGGACGTGATCACAGTTCTGGTGGTACCGCTCAGTGGAACGATGGTTCCTTTCAAACTGGAGGCAGCTTTGGAGGGTTTTACAACAATGACTATTATGCCGGCTATGGCATCGGATTCAGAGGTGTTGGTGGTTTTGGTATGGGAAGAAACAACCAAAGTAATTCCTTACACGTCAACGTGCAGAAACTGAATGGGAAAAGTTACACATATTGAGCCCAAACAGTGTGACTCATTTTGGACGGCAAAGGCAAATATGCCTTCATGATTGGTACAATTCCGGAACTTGCAGAAACAGATCCAACTTGTTCTGAAAATCTGAAAATTCGTTAATCATTAATCATTGTTTGGCTAATTAGTTAAATGGAGATAGGAATTGGGAGACTTATCTGTAATTCAATAACAGAGGTTTCAAGTTTTCAAAACCTGTAATTTGGATCAGTTATGGCACGCATTTACACCTCTCCTATGAAGAAACCATATTTTCCCTTACCGTCTAGTATCAATTCTGCAGTTTGGGACCATACGACATAATTTTTTCCATAGAGTTTCTGGATTTCAACATTGAGGACATTAGAAGTTCCCTCATGGCAAAAAAAAAATGGAAAAACTGTTGTTAGATAAACCATTCCAGTTGCCAAGGCCACCACTGCCTAGGTCGCCACCACCAAGGTTGCCGCTACCTAAACCAACACTACTAGCGTTGTTGACTGTTTCTGATTTTTCACCCAAACCATCGTTGATGCTGCCGCCGCCACTACTCATAAGGATTGCCTTCCATGGGGTATTGTGTGCAATTAGGTAGACAAAATGTTAGTACTCTTTCTAATTTTGGATCCCCAAACCCCATTGGGTTGGAGAAAGCTTTACAGAATCATAACCAAGAGCTCTAGATATCATGAAGAAAGTAAAAGGCAAAATATTTTCATATTTTATTACTACAGCCCTAGACGATTTATATAGGGAAAAAAAATTACAATAGTAATACTTAGTAATAATGACATAATCATAAAATAAAATAAAAACAAAATATAAAATAAAAGAGAATCAAATCTGATTTTCCTTGATTCTTCAACAAATTTCAATGAGGAAGACAAGAAAGATAGTAAGAAATCAGAGAAGCCATGGTGTGACCATTGCAAACGTATGTGGCACATGCGCAAGACTTATTGGAAGCTACATGGGAAGCCTCCTAATGGGAAGAAGAACGAAGAAAGTCGTGCATTTCAAGCTACTTCTGATCAAGAGTTACGGTATTCCTCAAGTTCATTTCTGTTCACCAAGGAGCAGTTAGGTCAACTATATAAACTTGAATCTAAAACCCCTTCTAGCTCCATGGCTCAGAAAGGTAATTTTTTTATCAGTCTATCGTAGTGTCACCCCTAACCATAGTTGGATTGTTGATTCCAGAGCTACTGACCATATGACTGAAGTACTTAGTTTATTTTCCTCATATAAACCTTGTGCAGGTAATTTAAGAATTAAGGTTGTTGATGGCTCTCTTTCAGTCGTGACAGGAAAATGTTCTATTGTTTTATCTCTTTTATTAACTTTTCAAGATGTTTTAGATGTCCCTAATTTGACTTGCAACCTATTATCTATTAGTAAATTAACCCAAAATAAAAAAAATGTGAAGCTCATTTAAAAATTGTGCATTTCAGGATTTCGGGGAAGATGATTGGCAGTGCTAAGCAAAGTGGTGGACTCTACTATCTTGAAGATAGACCTAAAAACAGAAACCAATCTAAACCCATAGGTTCTTTAGTTGTATCTTTTTTTTGTTTCAAATAATAAAGATATTATGTTGTGGCATTTGAGGTTAGGCCGCCCTAGTTTTAAATATTTAAAGTCTCTATTTCCAAAAAAAAATTTAATCAAGATATTTTTACATTTCAATGAGAAATTTGCAAGTTTACTAAACATCATCGAAATTCCTTTCCAATACATGAGTATAGACCATCAAAACCTTTTTCAGTGATTCATAGTGGTGTTTGGGGGCTTAATAGGATACGTTTTTAATCCAACAAAAGATGGTTTATCACCTTTACAGGTGATCATACCAGACTTTGTTGGGTGTAATTATTAAAAGAAAAATCAGAGATAGCTCATATATTAAAAAAAAAATTTGTAAATTGGTGCAGACACAATTTAACTCTCAAGTACTAGTGTTTAGAACTGACAATGGAACTAAATACTTTAACAGAGTTGTGGGAATTTTTTTATGGAAAATGGAATTGTTCATCAAAGCTCATGTGTTAACTCACCTCAACAAAATGGAATTGCAAAAAGAAAAAATCAATATCTTCTTGAGGTGGCACGAGCATTACTCTTCTCTACCAATGTCTCAAAATATTTGTGGGTGAGGCTGTCTTGATAAATGCACATTTGATTAATCGCATGTCATCGCGTGTGTTACAATTTCAAACTCCTTTTCAAATTTTCTTGAAACATTTTTCCATTGCATCAATCTTTGCTGATTTACCATTGAAAATTTTTGGATGCACGACTTTTGTTCATGAACATAAACATCTTGGTAAACTTGAACTCCGTGCTATTAAATGTGTTTTTCTTGACTACTCCTCCACTCAGAAAGGTTATAAATATTTTGAACTTCCCATGGAAAGACTTTTCCCTGTGACTTGGAACACACCATGCAATGGACGAAGGCACTTATATTAATTAAATTGGGCATCCCAGTACATGATGCTATTTCAATGTAACTGCTGAATACTAAGGACCTGATCAGAGATTTCTTTCACTAAATGGGCACAAGTCATGGCTTATCGTCCTGTGTTTTATGTGGGTTCGGATGGATGACATTATTACATTACTAAAGGTAAGAAAAAATCAGTTTACCATATTTTGCCATCTGTGACCGTTAAAAGAAGGGAGGGAAACACAGTTTTTTCACTAGAGAAAAAAATTGATGTTCTTAATCATTCAATAAGTTGTTCCTAATTTCTATTTCTGACATTTTTCCATTTCTCCTCTCTAGGTTCTTAACATATGCAAGATGATATGTAGCAATAATATAGATACCAGAAATTCAATAGCTTGTCTAATATGTTTCATCTCATTCCAGGCTGAACCTGTATACTGCATTTTTTTTTTTGGAGAAAGGACTGGAAGGTTAGCGTACCTATTAAATGAACTGAACTACTGAAGAGAATAACACCATTGTTAATTTCATGCACCTCATAACACCGATTATCTACTTTAGCCAAACCAGCTTTGACAAATTTTCCATTACTAAATGAGCATCACTCTTGTCTTAAAAGAAGACTAATAAAAAATGAATACTTGAGGATATAAAAATGAGAATGAAAAAAAAGTACAAAAAACAACCTGTTGAATAAGTGTACATTCATGAGAGAAAATTTTCGTGTGAACACCTTTGAACCAAAAATGGGGGAACCTGCCAAAATGAAGCAGAAATGAGAGGACAACAGAGCATGACAACTAGAAATAAATGAAAACACAACCACCACCCAAAGAAAGGAAATAAATTGATGTGAAAAATTATATGTATATTCCTCGCTAAGGTTTGAGGAAATTATGTAGACCAACCTTCTAGCTAAAAAATTTAAGTAAACCTAACTTATTTAACTATTAGCACAAACCATTCACTGCCTAAAACCAAAATAGAGAATAAATACAGGTAACTTGAGAAACAATAAGGAATGTCGTGTAATTTTATCATACTTCAAGAAAAGTATACATTTTTCTATCAGTGATATATTTAATAGTAGATATCCTAATATATACATAAGGAGCCAGAAGTGTAGTTGGCTCAAATTGCTACAAGGAGCCAGAATCAGAGAAATAAAATGATGATGCAAAAGCGGTTCAACTGACATGATTTTCTTTCAAAATAGTTCCTAGGCTTTTCACTCTCCTGCTAGGGAGCAATCATTGCGCCTTGGGCATCGGTGTTTGCAACAAAACATGATGATCCTTTGACCAAGCTTGCTCTGGATGTTCTTGGCACCTATCTCATCACATAAAAATAGTAATGTTTCAACCTAATAAAAGCTTTACTAAAGAGTAGTGAAGAAATTGTCATACCTGGATGGACAATCCAAGTAAAAGAGAAATTTCTTTCTTCAAGTTAAAACGAATAATTCCATATATCTTTTCCACATATTCTGTAAGCTGCTGTTTGAAAAGCACAGATTGGTAATTGACTTCAACTTGTCTTGATGTATCTACTCTCCTGCTTGTGCTACCATAGATTAGGGAAAAATTGACTCCATCTGGAGTTCCACGAAAACACTGAAAAAGAAATGGACTATGCTTATTGTCAAGATGTGAATATTGTAAATAGGGTGTAAAATAAGTAGGAGAATCAACTCAGTCTCTTAAATTGAGCTATTTTGTCTGGGACATTATTCTTGCTTTAGACAGGAAATTATTACAAAACTAGGAGTGATCTTGTTTCCATTTCTGTAGCCTTATATCATGTTATTATATACATATACACATTCATATATATATATATATATATATATATGCACACTTAATAAAACAAAATACTATTCAGATCTCATTTCTGGTTGTTATCCTGGGTCTGAAGTCCAAATGACTTGAAAGTAATATGTTAGGTAAGACAAGCAAGAAAAAGAGCAATAGTACAAGCAAGTTCTGTTTTCACACCTAATTGCATGGCCAGTAGTTTGGATGATACGATAAAAACACTACACTCGACTTCAAATGATCTCCAGTGCAAGCAAGAAACATTTGCATATGACAAGCAGCAATTGGTCTGTTCCCAGATAAGCCAGAGGTTGTGCAATACATCTAATGAGAAACTCTTGATTCTCCGGTTGTTGATTTAGTGACATCTGTGGTTTATCCTCCATTTAAGAGAGAGAATTCCGTCTGCTTCATTGATGGGATATGCAGTTCCTGATTAATTATTAGGTGACCAAGAAAAAAAAGTAAAATTTACATAGAAATACCCAAACCAATAACATTTGGTTTTAAAATAGATTTAGTTACCAAAGATGTTTTTGTATCCACGTAGGGGTGGGAATAAACCAGGCCACCCAATAGGGGCCTATGGCTCGGCCTATTAAAAGGCTAGCTCAGCCTGACCCGTTTAATAAAAAGGCTAGATTCAAGCTTTTTAAAAAACTTATTTATTTAAATAGGCTAGGCTCAAACTCTCTAAAAAACCTATTAGGCCTGACAGGCCGATCCGTATATATGTAATTAAAATATAATATTTATATATAGATATAGTAATAATAAAATAAAAGACTCGTCATATTTGTATATTAAAGACTCTTCATTTTCTCTCTTTAAAAAAAGACTATTAGAATTTTGAACCCTAATTTTTTGTTCTCACTCCATACATATTCGTCTTTCTCAAAATCATTGTGCTATAAATTCAATGTATGTATTTTATTCTTTTATTTTGTTAATAATTGTTCATATATACATCAAGTTTGTTGCAAAAAAGTGAAAAAAATGGATGTTATGGTTGTGCAGGTTCCACAAAATTCACACTTTTTATTGTTCTATTAGTCTTTTTAGAGATAGGCAAAATATCTTTTGTAAAACCTTAACACAAAATAGCTTAGACCAAGGCTTAAAATAAAGCATTTGATAGGCATTTGATAGGTAATAGGTCAGACTCAAGCTTTAACTTTTTTAAGTAGATCTAACCTATTTGTTAGAATATTAGAAAATATCTTATAATATCTTTTATATTATATTAGAGTATCTTGAGTTATTTTCTATGATCAATTTATAATCATAGAGAATCTTAGAATATCTCTCATTATTATTATGATTTATTCCTAATTTAGGATTTAGTCTATGTTTCTCTATAAATAAAGATTAGTATTGAGTCTTTTGTAATCAAGTCAGTATTAAGCTATTATCAATAATATTCAAACCCTTATTATTTTTTCTCCTCCTTTTCTCTAAAATTCCACAACTTCAACACTATTTAAGCAAAGTTCGGCCCAACTTAGCTTATTCCCACCCCTTAATAAAACAGAATTGAAATGTGATGTCTTATAAAATCAAATTCTTTAAAGTGTCATGTTAAATATAAAAAAATACTTAATTTCATTAATATATTAATTTGTTAATCTATTAAAAAATATGTCTAAATCCTTATTTAAAATGTTAATACGAACTAGGCTTTTAAATAGACTAATAGTCCGTACCAAACTTTCGTAAAGGTCAGACTTAGGCCTAAAAAAACCTATGATAGGCCACAAGTCAGGCTTAGGCCTTAATTTTTTTTTTTGATAGATTAGACTCAGGTCTTGCACTAGTTTAGCTCGGGCTATTCTCACCCCCATGGTAACATGACCACTTTTAGCAGCTCTCTACAAGAGACATTTTTAAAACAATTGTCAAGCTTTAATTTGTTTTCATGCATATAATGCTCAATATGAAGAGTACCTGAACAATTAATCTGGAGGGTCGTGAATGGAACTTATTAGGTGCCATGGACACAAATTGTTGACGTAGAAACTGATTCTACATTAGTTATCTTCTCTTTAAGCCAACCTAATAATAGAACTGGGATTTCGTTCAACCATCCGAGCAAATTAAGAGTGGGATTGATGTAACTTCTGATGATGACTTTTGAAATTAGCTATAAGGTCTTGTGAGAAGTAAACCTAAGTTAAAAGAAAGATAAAATTAAGATAAGTTAGCCAATGATATATATCCCCATATCTCACTAGAAAGAAAACCTATACAGCAAGAAATTAGGAACTCAAGAATTTTAAACATTTCAATCAATATTTTCAGAAATCATTATTGATTATCACGAGTAGACATAAATCAGGGATTATTGTTCATTATATAAACTACCTAGTCATTGATTCTTGGAGCTGACGAAGCTTCTTCTCCGTGTCTTCTAACCTTTTACCTCTTTCTTCACTACAAATTTTAGCTTCATTATATTTTCTTTCAAACTCTTTGGCTTTCTGTTTCTCCAACTTGAGTGAAGCCTGTGTGAAGATAATAACAAGAAAATATCATAGACCAAGATATCATCATGATATACTTCTAATAAAAACACAGGTATATCACCAAAAGCTTCGAAAGAAATTGTGTTCCTTAGTCAGTTTTGTGATAAACTAGTCCATAGGCATATTCAAAAACAAAACATTTTACTTGAATCATTTATGAATTCTTAATAATATGTTGAATTAAAATATATCATGCTAATGCAAATTATTGGAGATATAAAACCAGTCATGTGCCTCCATCGCGCATCTTAAATGATTTGTTCCTAACATGGTAAGACAATATGTATACAATAATGTTAACTTAGATTGTAAACAGAACTTAATGTGCTCTCTCATACAAGATTTCAATTTCAAAAGAAGCATTATTATATACAGAAAGAGATACACCCTTGAAATAAGGTTCACCTAACAGAAAATTATGTCTAACTTTACCTTTAGGCTCTCGACTTCCATTCTCAGTGTGTTAATATTCTCTTTATCATCAACAAGAACCTTCGTTTCTTTAATAACAGAAGATGCTGCTTCAATAGCTTTCTTTGCATTCTCTCGCTCCTTGAGGAGCAGAACATTAGTTTCGTCAACTTTTCTCTTCATCTCCTGCAATGAATTCTGCAGTTTTGCTATCTCCATTGCTTTGAATTCCGCTAGATTGGTCTGCACATGATTCCAAATGGTTCTCTTGAGGGTTTACCAATTTTGAAGATACGTGAAAACTTTCAAATGTTTGGCCTTTTACCCTTCTTTTTATTTATAATTTGTGCAAAAATGTTTTTCAAAATGACAATTTCGTAAGAGATCAGAACAACAACATCCTCCCAAGTTATATCTATCTTCAAAAAATATATCTCACCCTTAAACCTTTTTCTAGTTGGAGACGCCAAATGAGTTCCTCCACTCGTTTTTCAAGCTTATTTTTTGCTTCTTGAAGAGCGTCAGTATCTCCTGCAGCCTAAGGCAAATGGAAACAGATGTCAACTTAGATCAGATAGAAATGAAATAAGGGAATGATATAACGAAATGATGAAAATTGAAATTTAAGTTTTATGCTACTTAAATCTTAAATACTAAGAATGACTCGTAAATAAGCAGCTTAATTGGTTAGAACAGATTGTGCCTTGTTTAGATAGGAAGGCAAGTCAAGATTGACATCTGAAGTAACTTGCCAAGCTATGGGTTGTCTCGTACAATTGTTGTATATAATTAGTATAGACCGTTTGGGCCTTCTTCCAAATCTCATGACATGTTTTCTATGGACAAAAGTGTACGTTCAATGGACTGCAACAATAATGCCAAGAGTTGATAATCATCCTTTTCCAATCTTCTTTTTCAGAAACACCAACGTCACCTGCCTTTTTCTCAAGCTGGCCATACAATCCTTGACCTAGAAACCATACTTCCAATGTATTATGCCAGTCGGGGATGGAGCTTCGTTGTAGCTTCTAAGGGCCTGAGCCCCTGCCAAAAATTGATCAGTATACTTTACTGTTATTGTCTTGTTTAAGTTATACCTTATTTTGATTTTTTTTTCTTTTACCAATTATAAAACATACTATTCATATTAGTATGTTTTGTAATCGATACAACCTTTTGAGATAACCAATTATTGAGCAGGTTACATCATACTCTAAGAACCAATTATTTTTATTGTTTAGTACTGAGTAACAATTTTTGTAACAAAGCTCATGCTCCATTTAACACTTATTTTTTGAAGTACCTATTATTTTGAACAAAATCAATGCTTTCTTTCCCTCAATTTAATTTAAATTTAACTATTTCAGCTTTTATAAATCCCAGTTCTTGGCTCTGCCGTTGAGGCCAGTCCAAATAATTTTTTTCATTCAACTTCTCTGACATGATTGTAGGAGATCCAAAAAAGGAAATAGAAATCAAACTCTTCTTCTCAGCCTTAGTTTCCTAAGAGGTCTCTTCCATGGTTGAAAATAGAGATTCAAAACACTAAAACAGAGACAAGATGGAGTAGCGAGAAAGGTATCAAACCAGAGTGCTCTAGCACCAACTTAAATTTGAATATCTCTCATATCATTCATAAGGAAACACAATCCCAGAATATCGGGATCAAATCAAAACAAAATTGGACATCTAAGGAAATTAGGATCCTATCAGAAAATCAAATGATAAATACAAAATATATTTACGATCAACAAAAACTTTCAAATATTTGGCCTTTTACCCTTCTTTTTATGTATAATTTGTGCAAAAACGTTTTTCAAAATGAGAATTGTGGGAGAGATCAGAACAACAACATCCTCTCAAGTTATATTTAACGACAAAAGATATATCTCACCCTTAAACCTTTTTCTTGTTGGAGACGCCAAGTGAGTTCCTCCACTTGTTTTTCAAGTTTCGTCTTTGCTTCTTGAAGTGCTCCAGTTTTTCTTGCAGCCTACAGCAAATGGAAACAAATGTCAACTTAGATGAGATAAAATAAGGGAATGATATAATGAAAAGATGAGGTTAGTATTAGATTTGGTCCTTCATATAATCACCAAAAAGAAAGATCAGGGGACACAAAACTTTAGCATGACTTAATTCAGGGTCAATACAGATGAGATATTAATGTTTGTAGTTCTCTGCAGGGTTTATATTTTTTATCAGCATCACTTCTTTCACAATGAAGATATGACAATGGTTTTGAGAAATCCAAATATAAAAACAGAAAGATAACAAATCTTTTGGCTTCTGTAATCACATGAGAAAAGTTAAAAGACATTTTCAACTTTTTGGATCAGAATACTATAATGACAAAAATGGAACAAAAAAATAATGAAATTTGAATGCAATTTTACATGATGATGCACGATTTTACTACTAAAAAAATCATCACATGGCATCTTTCACTAAGTGTGTCTGAAGTTATACAGGTTGAGTGCAATACATATTCTGTCATATATTTCTGAAGATTCTACTTAATGATGGATATATGAGTGGACTTAATTATGAGATGAATACCAAAAATTGTGGGATTCTAATTCCAGTTTTTGGGTTCAAATTAGTTTGCTATATATGTCATTATATAGATGGAGTCCAGCTTTTTCCTTTCTTCTCATTAGGTTGATTGGTTAATAATGGGTCTTTTAAGTCATGTCTTTCTCATGATTATTGAGTTCATCATATAATTAAGAATAATGGTAAACATGAAAAATACCATTTTCAGTTTCTTGAGCTCTTCCATGGCTAAACACCTTCTCCATCTAGATTGTGTAACTATTGAACCTTCTTTGAGCCTCTTATAATGTAAGGCCACTTTGTGGCACCGCCACCGAGCCTGCAATTTTTTTGGGAGAGAGAATATTAAATAATGAATACTTAGGGCTCTAAAGTAGAATCCAAATTACTTATCGGCCAAAACCTGAATAATGACGGAAGCTTTGGTTCGTATCCCAAATCTCAACTCCTTGTGAGCAGCAATGGCCCTTAAAGCTGATTGCAATATAAGTACTGACGTATAAAGTTTTTTATAAGCCTTCCTAGCTTCATATCTGCGAATATTCTTTTGAATTTTCACAGCAGCAGCAACGGCCTCCCTTTTCATTTTCTCATAGCGTTTGAATACAAGTCTTCCTACAAAAAGTATGTTGTATTTTAAATTGTGTAGAGAAGGGAGAATGATTGTGCAATGAGGCCTCCTACTGGGACTTCCTGCTCTGAGATACACCGTTCTATTTAAGGACACCCATACTTTGAGAAAATAAAACTACATCTATCCTAAGAAATGAATTAGGCTATTTCACTTCTAAAATATTTCACCTCTCCACCGAGACTGCACATATATGGTCTTCTTTTGCAATGCAAGATAGTATTTCCGAATTTGATGGGTTCTTATGCGCCGTTGGATAACTTTTGCTGCACTACCAAGTACTTGAGCTCTCCGAGCATCTAGTTCAGCCATCTGACCTGCTCTCAAGAATACCTTTGTTTTTCCAATCTACAACATTTGACAGCCAATCAAACAAATTTTGTGAACATGAGTAGGGAATAAATATTATACACAGATGCATGTTATAAGACTGTACAAGATCCCTGTTGATATTAGATAACTAAATCTGAAGAAGGTATTATAAATGAATACTACAAATGAGTTAAAGTTGTTGCTAATGTGTTAGAGTTTTATAATAGAACTATGAACAAGAACACAAGAAATAATTATTCTGGTGAAACATTTCAAATTACCCTATATCCTTTAAGCCCCATCTTTTCCAGAATCTTTTCGCAAGCATTCTTTTCAATACAGCTGTCATAGAGGCAATGACTTAACAAATTAGAAGTACGCCCGAGTTTGGTCCAAAATATTTGACATGTCAAATCAAAACTTACTTCCTCCCTCGCAAAGAAAATATACTAAAAGAGTGCTTACTGTGCTCCCATGGCCTCTGGGGCAAGGAGGCCAAATCTGTTTACAAATTCAAACAAAGGGCAGCGTGTAGGGTAGCCAGCACAAGAGATTCTGATAGCCTCCAGCACACCCTATACAGGAAAGAGTTAGGGACAGTCGAAGAAGGATTGAAGACTGGTAAAAACTATAGTTTTGTATGAACCATTATAAAAAGAATGCAGTATAGGAAGAACATAAAAGTATACTCACACCACAGCGGAGTTGATGCATAATGTTGACATTCTCGAAAATTGCAGGCTTGAGGAGATTGTTTGGTTTCACACATCTAATGTAATGGGGTTTTGTAGAACTTAATGTTTCCATTAGTTGCTGTAGTTGCAGCTGCACCATTCAAATTTGTTAGTTTCCTGATAATAAGAATGCAGATAATTTCTTTTTTTCAAGAGCTTGCATCAAATTTGTTTTTTAAAGCAAACTCCACAAATAGAAATGAAGTTAACCAAAGAAAGATACCTTAAAACGAGAACCTATTGAAGAAAATTTGGAAGATTTTGATGTCTCTTCTGGAAGGGGTGGAAAAAGGTCAGATATAAAGGGACATTTGGAAGCAATCAATAAATCTTGATGTTCAGGAACCACGTAATCCTTGTTTTTGTCTAAAAATTGGTCAGATTGGTATGTCACCTGCATATTTATGATTTCATAAATGAATACCAAATAAATAAAATTGCAACAACCAATTTGAAGAGAGCTAGTCATACCTCTCCAGCATAATGAGCAATGGTGAAATCTGATTGAGACAATTTTGGCTTAATAAAGCGTTTGTGATTCTTAAATGTTTGATATAACTTGTTTGCAAACGTTTCATGTGTTGACTTTGGAAACATGCTGAAAGAAAAAGGAGATGATAAAAGAAGAATAACATATGTAGATATAGTATGTTATGCAACAGGAAGCTTTAGATTCAACAAACCAAACAAATATGGAGCATTTCTAATTTAACCAACGTAAAGTAAAAACGAAGGAAAGTTAAAACCATCTAGCGAGCACACATAAAAGGAAGTAATTAACGGAAGGTAACAATATTTTACCAAGCTTCATCAAGGAGAGCAACAATTCCTCCAGGCTTCTGCAAAAGCAAAATCAAGGTAAGAGAATAGTAAAAGAAGGGAAGGAGAACAAAACGGAATGAAAAGCCTCACCAGGGATCTAATTAGGCAAACAAATAAACCCAGAATAATAGCCTACTTGAAGACTAGTCTGAAATAGAGCTTTTGTTGTAAATATGTATTGCTCTGATTTAGGGTAGAATCATATTTTTTAATTATTAGCATATATTTTGTTTCCTTATTTCCTAATTAGCATTTATTTGGATTAGCCTATATGTTAACTGTTAGAGTATAAGTAGCTTCTCATATCTTGATACTATGCTAGAGTATCATAACATAGTTAGTTTCTATATTACTTAGTTATTATAATGATTTGTTTCCCAAAAATATTTGTATACTAGATTCTAGTGCTAGTGATTGTGAGTTCTTCCTCATATTACTCATCCTACTCCATGTTGTCTTTAAAGAAACATGTTATTGTTGCTAATGGATTTCATGCATCTATTATTGGACACGGCAACATTCAACTGTTTCTATGCTTGAACAATGTCCTACGTGTTCCCGTACTTTTTATAATATTGTTTCTACACACAAACTTAACTTGAAGTGTGAAATAACTTTTTTAGCTCCATTGTATTTTTCACGATCTTGCCACGAGGAGGACAATTGAAGTTGCTAAGGACAACGGAGATTTATGTTATTGGCAACGCATAGGCTGTATATAGTACTAGCATGAAAGTATTGACTTACTCAACAGCAAGAAAGATGCCACGGCGGAGAAGAGATTCTGAAAAACACCTACAAGGTACTCTAAACATGCTAGAAGGAAAGCACAGCGGAAGAGTTTCAAAAAATGTTGTGGACTTTGTGTATGGTTGACAAGATGGTATGAAATCCTTCATACTAAGGGGAACTCAACAGCATGATGACGATAAAACCAGTTACAAAGCATTTTACCACCTTGATACCAAGTTGAAGTTGTGAGGTTTAAGAGAAAGAGAGGAGAGAAAGAATAAAGAATAAAATATGATTATGATTCATAATTTGATGATACAAGAAGATTAAGCGTTGACCTTAATACAAAACTCCAAATCCTAATTAAATGGAAAAACAAATCATGATAACGACTAATTTAATATGGAAATTAATCTTAAGAGATACTAGGATAAGAAATTAACCCTATGAGATAATTCAAGATAATATCAAGATATTAAAAGACATTTTTTCATATACTCTAACAAAGACTTTCAAATCAAAAATTAATTTAGCATCCTCAATCTCTTAGATAAAAGTGAAAGGGGAGAAAGAAAAACCTTTTCAATAAGGTCCAGAACATCTTGGTTGTCTACAAATTCAATGTAGCTCCAATTGATCTGCTCCTTTGTATATTCTTCTTGTTCCATTTTGAACAGGTGCTGAAATTCGTCATCAAAACCATATTAAATATGGAAATCAAAAAAAGAAATTTAAGTGCATAATTTAGTCTGAAATTTTGCCTGATTGAAATGTTGCTGCAACTTTTCATTTGTGAAATTAATGCAGAACTGCTCAAAACTGCAGAGCATGACAAACTGAAAATAAGTTGCAAAAGAATGAAATCGGAAACACGCATAGGTGGATGCTTTCAATATCTTCAGTGATGCAATCTTGAGTATGTACTTGTACAGATAGGGATATTTATTCTTCTAAACTATCATATTACCTGTTTAATTTAAAGCTTTCAAAACCATAGATATCAAGGACCCCAATCAAACATTTAGAATTGGGGTCTTGTCCAATTGAATTATTAATCTTGTCCACCAGCCTGTTACAGCACCACAAATGCATAAGGAATCACAATCAGAACCCTGTATCTTCAGTACTTTTTGTACTAATAAGACAATATAGAGGTCTGAAAAAATGGATTAATTTCGATTTTCAGTATCCTACCAATCAAATAGCCGAGAATAAATTGTTTTTGCCAATCCATCTCTACTGACTGTTGCACTTTGTGGGTCAAGGCTCCGTTTTATAACTTCTTCAGGGGTGATCATAACACGTTTGCATAATGCATCTTCCAAGGCATCAGCATCACACCTGATCAACATTGACAATCATATTGAAAGGAAATTGAATATCATATGGACAGAATTACTAATACAAAAACATCCATACATCAGAAGCTCGGCAGCTATTTTCAGGTGGAATTTGGCTTTGTCATCTTTTGGAACTGATGAGTCAATTTCCTTTCCTTTGGCAAAATCAATATTACCAAGATGAAGAATTGCAGCAACAACTCTGAAAATGGCTTCCTGAAAAAAGAAAGCACGGGAAAGCAGAAAGAAAAAAGCAATCATTCTCTATTCTAGTGAGAATAAAGCTAAATTCATGCTTGTGAAATAAATACCTGATCTGTTTGACTTATTCCAACAATATCCATAGCTCTACGGGTGGCAAGATACTCTTGAGCGTCATTTAGATCAGCCAGCTCATAGCATTTTGACTGGTTAAGGTAGTGAAATGATTTAGGATTTCCTAATTTGTATTTCTCAATTTCCTGTTAGCCAGATTTGTTATGAGTTTACATAATTTAATGAATCAACAAAAAAGTAGATTGTCGATGGAGAGCTACCTCCTGTGGTGCAGCACAAAGAAGATAAAAGCAGTGGTAGTTTCGTTCAGGATCATTAACTTGACAAACCCGAGATCTCTCAAGAAGGTATGTTCGGATGGCTGCTCCTGAGATTCTTCCACTCTTATCAAATTGGATCTCAATAAATTTACCAAAACGACTGCACCATTAAAAATATGGAGACTTTAAACAGACTCTTTCATAATGACTTAGACAAAGTATCATGTAGCAGTTTATGTTGACAAACATTTCCTTTTCGGGAAAGAATAAATTGACAAAATTACTAAAAAAGTCACCGTTCCAACTGTCTATATTAACATCAAACTACCTTTTGGCAATACCAAGTGGGTGTTAGGGGAGTGAAATGAAACGAAACTGAAGAAAAATTTAATTTATACTATCAGACTATAAGGGAGAGGGAAACACAGGGAACCCTTTATTACCCATGAATCAAAAAACCGGACAAAAATGTTAGGTTATATATCATCAGACAATCACAGAATAAAATCCATGGAACCCTTTATTGGACAGTTATAAGAAAGTCTCACCTGGAATTGTTATTCCTGATAGTTTTAGCATTGCCAAATGCTTCCAGAACTGGGTTTGACTGCACCCAAATTTAGAAGTCTTAAAAGTCTTTATATTCAAAGAAAAGAAAAGAAGATAGAATGTTATTCGTAAAAAGAAAACAAGGACAGAAATTTTCTTATGAGTTCAATAATGAGTGCCATTAATTGAATCTTACTTCAAGAACTTGTTGTTCAACTGTTCTTCCTTCAGTAGCAACTCTACCACCTACGAAAGCTAGGAATTGCATAAGCATTTTTGTAGTTTCGGTTTTACCAGCTCCACTTTCTCCACTCACCAGAATTGAATTGTTTCTCCCTTCAATAACCATTTCCCTGATATTATTAAAGTCATTGATTAATATATATTCTCTTCAATGGTAGAAATGAGATTTGAATCATAAGAAATTTAAGATTACCGATATGCAGCATCAGCTACTGCAAATACATGAGGGCTTAACTCTCCTACGGGAACTGCCTTGTATCGTTCCATCATGTGTGCACCATAAATATGAGGCAGACTTTTGAATGGATTTATCGCAATCAGAATATTTCCGGTATATGTCTGCCATAGAAATTAAGAATATAGGTAACTACTACATTGATAAACTTCGTTGGATTTTATCGCATCAAAGGGAAGAAAGCCTTACATATATTTTATTCAATTCATATCTAACTTTTAGATTTTGTAGGACTCCAGGCTCATGCAAATAGGACAGTTTAGTCATATCATCCACTCCACCAGGAGGAGCTTCCATATCCTTAGGAAAGATTTTTGATAAATTTGCAACAACCTTAAAATAGAAAAAATAGAAGTGCAGGTAAAATAATTCAGATGTAATCTTTGGCTTGATAAGTTACTGCAATACTTTTCACTTTCATCAGTCAGCAAAACAAGCATGAGAGAGAACTCGTACTGCACCAAGCAATGCAGAAAACAAATCTAGAAGTAGAGAAATTATTATTATTATTATTATTATTATTATTATTATTATTATTATTATTATTATTATTATTATTATTATTATTATTATTTTCCTACTGTAGAGTTCAGATCGGAAAGAAAAAACAGGAACACAGTAGACACAAATAGAGTGGTAAACTTGATCTGGACTTCAATAAGTTTGAAGTAGATTCTCAAGGCATTGAACATAGTTAAATAATTTTTCCGTAGATCATGATGATTAATTGAATCCTGAATTCGGAAGATCAACAGTGAAAGAAATAAAGAATGATTATTTGTGCATCTCTTCCCTAGTCATTGTTTCAAGAAAGGAAAAAAAAGGAAGGACCCAAGACTCCCTTCGGTAGCAATTTTCCCTTCCTAAAGTAGAGGTAAATCGTTTACACCAATAATATTTTATCTTTCTTTTGTACCAAGTTTTCTCATACAATAAGCTAATGTAAAATATTTAGTCAAGTAGAGTTCCTCTCCATTTATCAAAAGAAATGAAGAGTACATTACTATAGTTTTAGGATGTATAAGGGATATAAAGACAAATATTTCTAAGACTGGTGACATTAAAGACCTTTATACACCATAACCATAGTATTTGGAGATGTCCATTTCTAAGAAATGGAGAGGACCTTTACTCTATTTTGTCATCCAATGCAATATAAACCTACTCCAGAGTGAAAACTTGATTTATCAAGATAAGGTGCTACCTATCATCAACCAAAATTGGTAGTAAACCTACAGATGTTTCTTGAAATAAATAAATCATCAAAAAAGGTGAAAAATATAAATAACATAAATTAAGGAACCATATTAATGGCAATCTACAAACCTTTTTCCCATTTGTAGTTACAATTTCAGCATCGTTTCCATTGATATCTGATACCTGTCCATCGATCCAAGCTACCTCTGGGTCTTCAATCCAGACATGAGAACCCACAATAATATTCACTGGAGTCCCCTGCAGACGGAGATGAGGAATCATCATTTTTTTCCATAATAATTTATTTTAAGATCTTACTTAAGTTCTAAATATTGATTTTTACACCACCTTGTCAGCAAGAAAAGCTAATGAAAATTTTACACATGTTTGTTCCATGATGGGGGCGTCTTGAAAGATTATTAAAATTCCAAACTAAGGTAAACAAAATGTGATTGACATGGTAACCAAAAAACTAACTGTGATTTGTCTGTTTGCATTGAATGATTCATCACTTTTCTTGTTTCTTATATTGGAGCATCAACATCCAGTGGCACTACTACCCCATTAGGCCAAATTTTATCTCAATACAATGTCTCCCAATTTTCGCAATTCTTTTAGATTGAACTCCAAAACACTTTTAACCCTACTCTTTTGAAGTTCCGAACAATGAACATTGATCATGGAGGATCAGCAACTCAGCATTACATAGAATCACTTGAATCTGATCCCCTAACCTTCTTAGGAAGATAGTTTGTAGAACAATTCCATCCAAGGTTTTAAATAGCGGCCCCATTAAGGATTATGCAATTTCAACTATTACAGATGTTGTGTTACAGATTGTGCTGGTCGCAGTGTAAATTAATCACAATATTGCACAAATTCTATTAAAATTATTTGTATTATGATATAATATATAATACTTATTGAAAGATGAGAGAAGGTCATAACTAAAGAAAAGGCTAACATAGTGTTTAAATCTATTCTATAAATGTGGTTTTATTCCTATGATATGAAGAAGAAAAAAACGGATTATCGGCATTTTTTATAAACAGCGTTTTGTCACGAGTAACGCGGTGAACCGGGAAATAACGGTAACCGCCTGTACCTGTATTTTTTGCCGCGGCAATTTTCTCAGTTGCCGACCGCTTTAAAAAGCAATTAGTAACACTTGATTCCATCATTCGCATAATTAATTTCAATCGAAGATAATGCAAACAAAAGGCAAGTATTGAAGAATAATATAGAGAACGATTTGTTGTAATATAGAAAATAGGCGAAAGGAAAATGCATTGAAAATAAAAATTAGGGAACGTACCATTGAAGAGGTCTATGTTGGAAGGGTTGTGTGAGAGAGAGTGGGTTTCATGAATTGAAGAAGAGTAGATAAGGGAATCAGTTACGGTTAGGAATGTGTTCGGAAATCGTTGAAGTGTTGAAAGCGAAACGTCATTTTTTGAGAGAAAGTGAAATGGAAGATGAAAGTGAATGGAAATTCAATGGGTATGGCTCCGTGAAGGGACATTCTTCACTCTGTCCTTCAACTTCGGCAGCTTCTTCTTCTTCTTTCCTTTGCTTTCGCGCCATCTCGTGGCTACTACTAACCCACTCTTTCTTCTTCGTAACGGAATTTCTCGGATTCGAATTCTCTGCGATCTGGGATACACCACAACAATGCATTTGCAGCATAAATAGAAAATCACACGGTTTATATCACAAGCTCGTTGTTTTAAATATTTTTTTATAAAAAGTAAAATCTTCGTACTTTTAAAACCGTAGGATGCTTATTAAACGGTTACGTATGTTCTGAATCCATAAATACTACTTTTTTCAGGATGAAAGGAATACAAATCCGCATTTCTCTCTCTTGTATCTTAGACAAGTATTTGACGCTGTGTAGAGAGAGTAAAATAAATAATATCATAATATATATATATATATATAAATTAATTACTAATAGTTATAATATTAATTATTAGTCAAATTCATTTGATGGAATATTGAATTATATAGGTTTGTGTTGGACTTGGAGCGAAGGTGAAAGGGAATTTCGTTTGTTCCACTTATTAAATGGTTTTATTTTATTTACTCATTATTTATTTTATTTTTCAAAATATTAAATTTTATAAAATAAAATAAAAAACAGTTTAAACGTCTAATTGAATTTTATTATTATAAGAGCTCGATGAATAAACAAAAACAATCTAAAACCGTTTTATATTGTCTGCTATCAAAAAATTACCATTTTTTATGTCATATCACTAATAACCATGCAAAATGGTGCTGATATAATAAAACAATGAATTTTTATGGAAGACCAATATAAAATAGTATTATATTCACACAGTATATTCTTTAGACCCTATTTACTATTTTTTGCTTGAAAATTTAAAATAAATTAAAGAAATATTAGTAATTACTCGTACTCTCTTAAAGATATTTTTTTTAACGACAATAAAAAAGATTTTTCAAATATTGATAATATACATATCACGATGTTAAAAAGAGACATTTATAAATTTATCTATAAGTTGATCTTCTTTTCTTGTACCGAAAATCATTCCATTAATCCTACATTTTGATTATAAAAAATATATATTGATAAAAACAATTATTTTGAGTTTTCTCTTAAATTCGGTAATGATGTCTATTTATTTTAAAAGTTGGAGAGAATCTCTACTCCTTTTTTAAGAGTATATTTGTTTGGTAAGGTGTGTAAAATATTTTCATCGAGCATTAGAAATGCCGTTTTCATCTAGCAACATTGCCTGAATTCATAATCTAGTGCGCATGCAAATCAAATTTTGTACACAAGATTAGTAGTTCATGCAAAGTTGCAGGCAGTGAACATGTAGAGAATCAGATGACCTTTATTACATGAATAGCAAAATAGCAAAACTTACCCAAAAATACAGAAAATTGCTTAACGCAAAAAGCAAGAGTACAAACAAATACTGATATCATGGACACACTACGCTGCTGCAAAATTCCAACCGCTAACTGACCAGTGACCACACTTTTTCTCATAAAGTTTCACGCAATAAAATATCTCAGCATTTGAATTAAAATTAAACTAGTATGTTTAAATTGGCTTAAACTATATTGTAAAACATAAACCAAATCTAACTGCTGAGTTATTAATGATGCATGACGGCGTAAACAGTAGAGAATCCATTTCTACTATGGCTCACGCTAGTTCCAAAATGGGAGATGGTAAAAAGAAAAAGGAATCCTTGAAATGGAGCAACCTCATTTTCTAGCTGAAACTTTACACAAGAAAAAACAACATGCATAAAGTTACTAGTACTAGTACAGAAACATAGGCAATGTTTTGATTCTTTTCCCTTTAATTTAACATAAAAATAAAACAAACAAACAAACATCACATCCTTACCCTACTAAACTTAAAAAGTCCATTGCCTAATCCTCCTAAGTAAAAGAGCAGGAATTAATTTCACAACTAATTCCCATCACCAGAAGATTTCAGGTAAAGGGTTTCGCCGCCATCACCAGAGTGACCACTAGAGCTTCCTCCACGTCCTTCAACCGAGCCACCAATGTCTTGCTTACCAGTACCATGAATACCATCACCCGTGGAGCCGCGTATGAAATCGGGAAAACCACTTGCACCTATAGATGCATTGCCACCTCCTTCACTATGCAACATGTGAAGGCCTTGACTTCCATTGGAACTCATACCAAGTTGGCTTTGCAAAGCTTGCTGCTGTTGAAGTTGTTGAGCATACAAAAGGGAGGAGCGTGCAGCCATTAGTTGTTGTTGTGTCATCTGCTGAGCTTGTTGACCCTGCATGTAGTGTGCTCCTTGCTGCATCATTCCACCCGAAGGATACTGCATTGTGGTTCAAAACAATTACATAAGAAATTTGATCACCAAGTTTGGCCAATTATACATGTCTCGAGAGACTCAAATACTTTTCTATTGTCATTTTAAGATATTACACGTTCTCCTCTTGAGTGAACTATCTATTTATTACTAACTACGAGCCATCGCGTTAATTGCTTGCTAAGTGATAGCTTATTTCATCTTCCTTGAAAAAGAAAATTATCATATTCACATAGGAGTATTAAGAAAAGTAAATATTGTATTCTATGTGTCTCACAATAAATATCTAAAATTGTGTTTCAAGATGAATTTCATTTTTAATTTTAAATATAATTTTAGTTATTTATTCCAACTGTACTCTTCAATTATTATTATGTATACTACTTCTAAAGCATTAATTATATTTTACATTTATTATAACGAGAAACACATCAATAATTCAGAAGAATATTTGTTAAATGGTTAATCTTTCTTCACTTTATAGTCATTTCTTAATTCTTAATACGTGTAAGTTAAACAAAATTGACATTCATGTAATACAATTCTGAATAGAGTGTAGCTGTGTCCAAATCTGACTTTTCGTCTTCCAATACAAATTATGATACATTTACTTGAAAAATGTAAAAACGTATCTAGTAATTTGAAATTGAACATTTATTTATATTTCAAAGAGACATGTAATTAGAGACAAAGGTATTACTAATTCTGAATTTATATATAAGAGACAGTTGGATAAATAAAATTTCATTTATTTTAAAAATTGATGTATTTTTTCTAAATTTAAATCAAATAAATTAACTTTTATAGACTCATAATTAGGGGTTGAGGTAACTAGTTATGAAGATTCTGAAAATAGATAGGTATATACCTGACTAGACATGGTAGGTGGTTGAGGTTGAGAATCAGCTATTGCAGCTAGGTACATGAGATTTCTCTGCAGCCTTGATTGGTTCCTTAAATTATGCAAGAGGGTTATTATGTTTAGCACTCATGATTCTTTAGGAAAAAAGTTAATATACAGATAAAACTTGAAGATCTAGTTTCCAAAAAAGGTTGGCCTAAAGTTGTAACTTTATTCATCAAATCATGATGTTTTGAAACTCTTGTCAATGACTATATAGACTGTCAAAAGTAATTAAAAGTTGTGTGGGGTATCCAACATCTAAGAAAAAGGCTGCAAAAATTAGAAAGTCACTACCCCATACTCCATGTAACTCAAAATATTGAAACACCTTGGTTTTAGTTATACATGAAGTAGCTTATTTATGACAAGGGTTAACATAGCAAAGTGAGACAATAGTAAATGTTACTTACTCAGCACATTCGGTGAGCTTGCCAGAATTCTGGCTTTCAACAATCTTGAGAATTAAGGATTTGTTCTCATCTAGGTACTGCTTGAAAAAAAAGAGAGAGAAAAAAAAATAGTTAAATGAAGCCAAAAAAATAAAGGTAGTCGGTGAAGATAGAAAAATGGTCCCGCAGAGCAGAGAGAAAGAGAGTGTATCCAATGGAAGAAAAGGGATAAGAATGAGAAGGAGAAGGAGAAGAAGAAAGGGAAGAATAAAGAAAGAACCTGTTGAATATGATCAGTGGTGACGTTGTTGGGATAGTAAGCAGCCATGATGGGCTGCATCTGCATCAGGTGCTGTTGCATTTCAAATGGTTGTTGTTGTTCTACTGAGAGAGGGTGTAGTATATCCTATAAGACCAGCGAGACAGAACAGAACAGAACAGAGCACTCTGCTACGCGCAGCCTGCAATAGTAGTGAAACGGGAAACACAAACACAAGTATCTCTCTGATTTGCTCTGTCCTGAAGTGATGAATGATGATGATATGCTACTAAACTACTACTTCACCGAGCAACACTGCTTTGAGGCGGTAGAGAGAGGACTCTCTTTCTTTCTTCTCTGCTATCAAAATTGATAGATACATTCTTACATTACTCTCTATTTAATCAACACTTCTTTTTTCGAGACAAATCACTAACACATTATAATTATTATTATTATTTTTACTGGATTATATCAAGATTTTTAAATATATATATATAGAGAGAGAGACTTAAATACTTTTTTTTTGTTTTCTATAAGTTTTGTAACATATATTTTTAATGTAATTATAGTCTCTATAGTTAAATTAATATATATTTTTAGAATTGATGGTTAGTTAAATATGTTGCTTTTCAATATAGATTAAAATTGTTTACTACATAATTTATAATTTTAAATGAAAAATGTCAATTTTAAAAAGTTAAAAATGTTGAATATACCACTCTCAGTAAAAAAACTTAACAAATACTTCAAATTACTTGTTAGAATTTTCCATAAAATAACACCTCTATAATAGCATTGTTTTATTTTATGATAATATTTCATTCCATGTGTTTAATTGAAAAAATGAGGAAAACAAAATCTAGTCAATAATTTTCAGTGGCAATTAGAATTCAAATTGTTTCAAATAATTTATTCTCATTTAAAATTTGTTGATGACTTAAACTCAATAAATTAATTATACCTATCTCTTTAAATCGGAAGTGACAGCATAAAAAATTGAAGAGGATCTCAACTAAATTTAAAAGTGTAGGTTTTATTAAAAAATTGAGGATGGATAAAATATTATTGATAATGACAGCACTACAATTGTTTTATACAATATTTATATTTTGTTTATAAAAACTTAATTGACATATATTTTTATTATAAAATAAATTATTCATCATAACTGTTAAATTAATATAAATATTTAATTTTTATTTTAATTATCTCTAGAATTTTATTTACTTGAGAATAATTACGATGTATTTAGTGCATAAGTATTTTACACCGTTTTGAATAACGATGAAACTCTTGTTATAATGTCAAGGTCGGAGACACTTCGCGAATAATTTAAAAAGGTGTAGGGTTGGGATTCTCTAAAACTAGAGCTTGAAATGTTTGTCCTTTTCTCTCACCAAATTCCCAAAACTGTCTGCTCACGTGATGCCTTCATCATCATATATACCTTACATAAAGACACCATAATTCTGACTAGTATTATATTACAATAAGTTTTTATACATATGCTGATAAATATGTCCCAAATGCATTTATTATTCATTATTACTCTTTCTGTTTTAAAATAATTTACCTATTTAATTATTTTATATATATTAAAAATATAATATATTTAAAAAGCAATATTATTTTTATTAAATTATTATAATTATATTTTAATAAATTATTAATATTTTAAATACATAATAAAAGATATGTATGATTATTTTTTCGGTCCTTTAACATAATTTTAGTTATTATTTCGGTTATTTTTTTTATTTAGTCTTTTGTTTAATTTTAATTAATAAATTAATCTTTTATGTCTTAATATATTAATAATATTATTCTTTTTATAAAAATTCATTAAAATTTTTAAATAAAATTTATAAAATTATTTATCATATTCAATATAATACAAATTTCATCATATTAATAATTCAAA
>JBBPBR010000005.1:4469995-4482907 GCA_037974775.1 Cicer pinnatifidum
TATGTAAATAAACAATCTACATCTTAAGGTGTATCTTAAGAAACTCTAGTTATAACTTATTGATTTACATCTACTAAAAATGAGTAGTACTAGCCAGCAAATTCCAACAGAGTTTACTAATTTGCACCCATTTATTTCCTAATTGGTGTAAATTAGTCAACCACGCCTTTAGAAGCATTACATATATTTGTAATTATAAATTATAATATATTGACTACAAGAAAATATTTAATTTGTGTCCAATTTAATAAAGATTTTGTGGCAAATAAAAACACTTACACATTACTGATTGAAAGAGTTGTTACATATACTAAAAATTAAATTAGTTGTTATTAATGGTTAAAAAAGTCATCACAAATTAATATTTTTTTGACTGATTATAACATTTGTGGTGAAAAAAAATAATCATAAAATTGTTGGAGGAAAAAATTATTTCAATTTGTGGCGGTCAATACCCTTACAAATGACTTATTGATTGAAAATATCACAATAATTTTGTGGCGGCATATATTGTTAAGACAAACTCTCAAATTAAAGTTTTGATAAAAATAAACAAAGGTTAATTAAGAATGTTAATTATGATTTCAAAATACTATGTTAATTTAACTTGTGTTTTTTAGTGAATTAATTCAAAGATAGAAATCAAGCAAAACAAATAAATCATACAAAAACTGAACAGATAAAAAAAACCAAGAACATTCTAGATAAAATAGAGATTGTTCTCCAGGATCAAGACTGATCATCACAACCTCTATATCAATCAATCTCCATCAGTTCAAAGAAGATTCTGCCTCTGAATTTTATACTGAGGTTATCAGTACTTGGCAAGGAACAAGTAGAGTCCATTATAGTCACAGAAGGCATTCAAATGACTAAGATAAAAGGTCATGAATCAAGTAAGTTAAAACAAGTATGAACCTTCTTCAGCTTAACTACCAAGAAAGTAAATCAATCTTGATTTGTACAAAGTCATCCAAAATGACGAAGACTGAACCTCTAGATTGATCATCAATATCTAGAAAGTTCAAAAATTGACAATCCATATTGATTATCAATCTCCATTTTTGTAGAAGTTCAATATCAATCTCCATTTTTGTAGAAGTTCAATATCAATCTCCATATTTCTACAGAAGTTCATCATCATTCTCCAAACTGTTTTGGACAGAATCAAGTATCCAGGTCAAAGATATAACATCAACAGATACATCTGAAGCATAAAGGATCATTAAACACAAAAGCAAATATGATCAAAAACAAATAAACCAACCTAGTTAAACAAATTTCAAAAAGTATTCAAAGGCTGAATATTTTTATTCACATATATTAATTTTGGTAAAAAAGACAGAGCACTATCAACAACTCTTTTGACCATCATTAAATGCTCCAAATATGCCTACAAAAGAAATACCAATGCCCATGAAAAGATAAGAAGTTCAAGTGTTATCAAGGATTACAAATCATTCACATTCATATACTGAAAATTCTCATTTTCTCAAGAAATATTCAGTTCTGAATATACATATTACTTTGTTATTATTGTATTGAATTTTTTGTAAAGAATCGCATCTCAAACAAGACTTGAGATATCTCAGAATTTTTCAAAATAATCTCATCATTATTGTAAAACTCAAACTATAAGAGTTTAGTATAGTTTGAATAGATTGTTTGAAATCATATCAAGGATGATAGGTGTATTGATTAAATCTCTTTATAGATAGAAAGAAATAAAGCTTGTAACAGATCAAAACTGATCTAAATTAGGTGTTGTAAAACCAAGAAGATTCTTTGTTTTAAACACTTAGTGGAAAAACTCACAACGGACTGGACACAGTCCAAATTGGGTGAACCAGGATACATCCTTGTGTGGTGTTCTTTTTCTTATCTCCTTATTTTTTAAACCTGATTAATTACTTGAATTGAAACATAAATTGGATTTATGTTTTTCAAGTTAACCAATAATGTTATTTGTTTTCTAGTAAAAAACCAAGAACATTCTTCGTTTGATGTTTTTTTAACCAATATCATTCTTGAGTTAAATCCTTAAGTTTTTCAGAAATTTTTAAAAAGGAACATTTACTATTCAAACCCCCTTCCTTGTAAATCGACATTGTTACTTCATATATCATCACAAAATCATAATTTTGGAACATTATGAGGGTTTAAGTTGCTACAAAATATGATTGTGCTGCATTTTTTATGGTTTAGGCCGCCATAAAAGTTGTTTTTTCTGAGGGTCAAGCCTTCACATAGACAATAGAGCCATTAACATGTTGTCGTTTTGACCGTCACAAATGTCATATTTTCTCTTTATATATATCCCTCTTCCTCTCATTTTCCATTTCTACCTTATCTCTAACTTTTCTCTCTACAAATATTTTTCCTTAACTTTTCTCTCGAGTTTTGGCAAGTCTTTATTTTATGTTTTAGTTTTTAGTATTATTATTTTTATTTGAAATTATTTATTTAATGAATGTTATTTAATTTTCATTTTGATAATGATATTATTGGATTGATAGCCAAGAATTATTACTTATTCGTAAACTTCAAATAAGATACTACCGTACATCAAATTAATATATAATGTATTTTAAATATAAATTAATATTTTATATAATTAGCATAAAAAAATATTATAGGATTATAAATTATTTTTAGAGCGTTTATTTTTTTATTTAGAATGTGTAATATATTATTTTTAAACTTTAAAGTTAGTAAGATTAAATAAAAAAAAAAAAAGGTGTTAGTAAAATATTTTTTAATTGTAAATTTTTGGAATCACCCATATATTTTAAGTGCATTTAGCATTCAAATTTGTCAAAATTCTGTATCTGCATTCTGTGCCGAGAGGTAAATTAATTTAGAGAAGCGTGCGTGATGATGAGACGCTTAAATGCAATTGGTGTTGGGTGCAATGTGAACAATATATGGTAGGTATATACCACAACCATATGTATGGGTTTTTGCATTAGCTACAACGTACTAGTACTTGCATTGCATCCCAATCCCATCATGCATGGTCCAGCTCTGATTTACTGTTGTTTTCTTCCCCCAATCCCTGTCCTTAGCCATGCATGTGACCTCACCTGATGCAAATGCCCCACACACCTTCATTTCGAATTTTCTTCCCATCTCTTTTTCCTTGGTAAATTAAGATAATTGCACATACTAATCCATCAACTAAATGAGATTCTTTTTAAAGGTTAAAGTCTCTCTACATATGTTTTTTTGTGCGCACCAAATACTCATCAACACTCGACCAAATGATTAAGGGATTGAACCTTTACAAACTATTACATACATAACATGGCATTGAGAAAAATTATGTTAGGATAAAGAGAGTCCAACCAAAAAATTAATCAATTTAATCTTAAGTACTACGTGAAATAATTTTATATTTTTTAATGTGAGACTCTACCCAAATTTTTACATAATAGACAAGACAACACGACTCAATATACTATATGTTCAAGAATGCAAGAATAAAAATTAGTATTAGTTTAACTTCTTAATTTTGATAGATCCATTCGCTCACTATCACGTTATTATAAACAAAATAATTATTTTTTATTGTTATTTAAAAATTAGTAAAGTATAACTAATATTTTAACTTTTATATAAAATATAATTTAAATTTACTAAATTATCTATTTACATGTCGAATACTCAACTATCGATATTAAATATTTTTTATTAAAGTAATAATATATTAAAAATACTAACATTAAATGAGTTTCAAAAGCAGATAACTTTCATTGAAGTAAATTTGAAAATATCTTGAGTATGAAGTATTTAGTGAACCAAATTTGAAAACATATTTAGTATAAAGTATTCAGCTTTGCTTTGGGATGGTGTTTGTAATGTGTAGCGGTTTGGCCAAATTTATTTTGTTTTTAGATGGCAAGGGGTAAAGAAAAGCAAGCAATAGTAAAAGAAAAGGGTCGGAAAACCCAATCGTTAATTAAGGGTGTTATACTGTTATTTATGTATGTACGGCTAAGAAATTATGAGAGATTGAAATAAATAAAAAATAAATTTTATTCAACATATGATTTACTAATATGATCATCACTTGTATTTATACACCCCACAATAATAACCTAACTAACTCCTAACTATCATAACAAATTCATAAGTTTAACAAGATGACTTGCACCTATAAACTCATAAGTTGACTCATGTTTGTGAGCCTATAAGCTGACTAATGACTACAAGTTCATATACTGAATGACGACTCACGAGCTTGCACCTAGACTTACTTCTAACTCAACTACCCAAACTAACATGAAATACACATATATTATTAGTAACCATACTTTTAAGATATTAAGTGTGTTTTCTTGCACATTGAAACTATAGTTATAAACTAGAGTATGCTGGAGCTAGTTAAAATTCTCCCGCTTCTTTTTGGTACTGAACATAGAAATTATCAAGCAAAACTAACGTCAATAATAATAACAACAAACTACACCTCAAATTTTAATATGAAAAATATGAGAGAGAATAAAAAACACGTGAGATAATCTATCAGAACAATTCCCCTATATAAAATAACGAGTAAACCAAAATCTTCATAGTACTAGAGAACAATAACAATGATTACATAATGGTGAAAGCAAAACACAACAGAGCTTCTCTAAGTATAATAAATTAACTTAAAGAAAAGATAAAATCACTAATAAAATACTGATCCACCTAACTCCATTTATAAAATAAATAAAAAATCAAAATCAATGTAGTCATTAATTGTTTTAAGTTTTTAATTATTTTTACATATATATCATTATTGAAAAGTGTGGAAGCTTCAAAATATGTTCCATACTTGTGTGTGTGGAAAGATTGATCGATTCTGTAAGCGAGTGTATATAAAGGTGGGAATGGATTTGAGAGCATCTTTTTCGCACTATGCGTACCCCTAATTGTTTGGGAGTTGTATGCATGAAGATTGAGAGTTGGTTGGTATGGGAGTGAGATATTTGTTGGAGAAGGAGTTTGTTTGGGGAGACGACGATACTCATATATGTTTATGATTTAGCCTCTAATTATGTGTTGCAAAAAATAATGGAAGAGTTTTACATATTTTGAAAGTGATTTCTTTCATGTCGCAACTTTTGCTAAATAGGATCCCAACTAGTCACTTTATGTTTCAAAACAAAGGAAACTACAAAGAGTAAGTTGATAGTTTGTTCCGTATTAGTTCCAATAGGACCCCACTTACATGACACCCTGAGTTTCCATATCATGCGTGGATACTTTGTTCATTATAGTTGATGCCACTTAATCTAGAGTAAGTTTGGGCAATAGTTTCCTGTTGGAAATGTCCCATCTAGAGTCTCTATACGGGGAGCTTTTCCTTGTGAGGACGAGAGAGAAAGTCCTCTCAACAATTATTTAGAGATACAAATTATATGTTATGATTATGACTAAAAATTTATTTTATTACTATCGTAAAATTTACAACAATATCGTGATCAAACTTGGAATTATTTACTATCAATTTAATTAAAAAAAATGAGAGAAATATGATTGTTTTTTATGCTGACGGGTCGGAGAGTGGAGAAGTACTTTCCACCCCCGCTCGTTTGACATCCTCACAAAGTGCGAATTTGAGAATGTACACGATCATTGATGGCTACTCCACAAACGAATTAAATGAATAGAGCTTCAAACTTGTTTTCGGATCCAACTGGAAACCACTCCAACTACACACCTAAGGCTGGTAAGGGTGCTGCTGGCGTCGGTGATGGTGATGGCAATGGTGGTGGACGACCAACACGGCCGTCGGGAACCTTCATAACGGTGAAAGTGCAATTTCCATTACCACGGCCAGGAACGGTGGAACATGGATTTTTTTGGGAACCTCGTATAGGACCTCTTTGTAGTGATTGTATTGCTACATTATTTTGTAACAATAATAGTAATTCTTTCTCTATTAATAATGGCCTTATTGCCATTATTTCTTGTGATTCCAATACCAGAATTATTGTTGTCAGTACTAACATTTGCGTGCAGCAACCCATTATTATAGTCAAAAAAAGAATTAAGCTTAGGGACTAAGGTGACATTGAAGCTGTATGATGAATGAATGAATTTATATAAATATAATGTGATTTAAGTCAATGGATAGTTGCTTTGACTGAAGACCCACGCCTTCAAATTTTTTAGATCAAACACATTCAGAAATTTCCTTTCAATTACTCGTAGTTGAATGAGTCTTGTGATTCGGATTATTAATTTCACGTTCAAAAATTTGTATAGTATTTTCTGAAGCGTCACTTGCCGTGCAATTTAGTTTGTCAAGCTAGACTGTGTCAACTAATCCGAGGAATAGAAACTTTTTCCCACGCAATATAAGCCGTAGAGTTGGGTTTGGGCTTCGACTTAATACGAACGATACATCTGCTTGATATTAGCCCAATAGGTCCAATTACGATCAACCCAATCAAGTCCGAGTTATTTAGGACTAGAATGATATTGGATTGTCTTCGAAGTCTCGTTGGTTTGATATTTCGGAATAAACTCTTCTGACTTCCCATCCAATTTTCTTTTATTTTTATTCTCTGCCGCTACATGTTAGCACTAGAAAATATATTAATTTAGTAAACAATACATTAACATATGCTTAGATAACATTTTCTTGCCGACTCTAGTAGGTGTCCAAAAATGAGAGTAGAATCACCATCAACTAACTAGTACTATTTAAGTAGGATTCCCAACCAAGTTTTTCTAACTTATCTCCTTTCTTCAAGACGCTTTCTTTTTGGTCCTCTTGATATTGGCTCATCCTGCACACATTATAAACGCCACGTCAAAATAAGTGGAAAGTGGGATAATTCTCCCATTTCTTTCTTTATTTGAATTTTAGAATCCGTATACTTTCTGAAAACATTTTCAATTTTTACTTTGTATGTGAGTGCTAGAATGAAATTTGGTAATGGACTTTCCTTTTTAATTGTCAAAGAGAGATGACAACTACCTAAAGAGAATGCATTTCCAGAAACATTGAAAACAATGTTTTTAAATGGAAATGAAAACAGAAAACATCAGAAGTAAATGAGTCCTTATGTTTCAATATACAAATTTTGCATCACAAATTCACAGAAAGGACGAGAAGCGGAGGGGCAAACCTTGACAGAAGATTATCATCGGCAACACCCAACATCCTTACGGCTAACAGCCCAGCATTAGTTGCATTATTAACTGCAACAGTGGCAACAGGGACACCTCTTGGCATCTGCACACCCAACAATCATATTCATTGTTAAGAAACAACTACATGTAATGCAATGTATAAACTCAAGTAATTGTGGAAAAGTTACTATTCCTACAGTTAACATGAATCGTGATTAGTCTGTCAGAATATTTTATCAGTCTATCTGGCAATTGGTTCACAAACATGAAAAGCAATTATGTGGAGCATAGAAAATAAGTATCAAATATGTTAAGATCACTGAGAAGTGAGAACTGTACCTGGACAATCGACAAGAGTGAATCAATTCCATCCAGGGAAGAACCACGCACAGGAACACCAATAACAGGCAAGGGAGTAATAGCAGCCACCATACCTGAGATTTGAAAGCTTAATCAACGATTAATGCCAATAAGACAGTTGATTTTGTAGAAATTATACAAAGCACAATTAAAGTAATTTACCAGGCAAGTGAGCTGCACCACCAGCACCAGCAATAATAACTTGAATGCCTCGTTCGTGAGCAGACAAGGCATAGGAGTACATCAGTTCCGGAGTTCGGTGTGCTGAAACTATTCTTACCTCATGAGGAACGCCAAACATCTCCAAGATTTCAGCAGCACTTTTCATAACAGGCAGATCTGAATCAGAGCCCATTATGATCCCCACACGTGGAGCAACTACATTTAACCAACAAAAGAAATCATAACTATGTGGGAATAAAAAAGCTTTAACTTCAAATGTAGCAACATAAAGAGTAAGGTTTTGATCTTCAACCTACTTTTAGAAATATATAATCAATTGTATCTTTAAAAAAGGATGGCAAAGGGAAAAAAGAAAAACATATTTTCTTCGACATGCTGTGCTTATTTTGATTGACTAGGTGAAGAATTGAGTCTTTGACATAAATGCTTCAAATTTACATGGATCCCAAGTCAGATGAAACTGGGTATTTAGTTGTGAACTATACTCATTTTCACTATTAAGTTATTTCATATGAGATGATAAAGATATAAAATGAAGATGAAAACAAAAATTGTCTCTCTTCATTGTTCTAGTAACATAACTTACATATGATCAATAACAATATGAGTGAAGACAAGTTTGTGTAAATAACCTGCAGTCGTGTCATCTAATATTTTCCCTTCTATTATTGTTGCAAGATTGCCTTCAAGATTGCTTAAGGAAGGCCCGACAATTGTTATGTGGCCCATCTTCCGTTGTTTTCTCATCTCTGACACATTGTCATGACAATGATGTTATATATTTAGCCATACAGGTTATCAAATGTACAACCAAAAATTGTTGCTTAACCAGAAGTTTACCTGGCTTATTGTACCAATGAACAGAAGCACCAGGGATGGTCAATGCCCTCTTCATCAATTGATGAGCCAATCGAAAACCAAGCTCCCCCTAAAATCATTCAGAAGATTTGATAGAGTAGAGTCTTAATTAGGAGTGGTAATGAATAGAAAGTTTCGACCATTTTTGTTTGGGTACTTGCAGGAAGATTTTACATCTAATTTGATTTTCGCACATTTTAACGAGCGTTTAATTGCCTACTGTGTCAAGCATGAATATAACAGAATTCTCTAAACTACTCTTCATTTTTATACATTTTCAGCATACAATAATAATGAGAACAAATAGTTCATTAGTAATTGCACCACTCCCTTCCAACAATGCACTGGTAGTGGTGGTGGTGATGATGAAACACAAGTAGTCCCAAGTAAATATAATAGTGTCACTACTACAGGGATGGAAGAAAACCGAACTTCTATTAAACTTACAGTAGAGAAGGTAATAAAATCATGTGCTAATAATACCTCTTCTTCGCCTAATATATTGTACATGATAGCAGCTGGAGTTTTCATTGATGGGTCACCGAGAGGAAGACCAACAACAGCCCGCAAATGTTGCTCATACTGTGAGGTGTAGCAAGATTCAATTGTGTGATGTCCACTATTGTGAGGTCTAGGTGCGACTTCATTTAATAAAATCTGTCGAGCAACACGGCCACAACGACTGTGATTGGATTAATAAACAACACAATGCATTTGCAGGATCATCAAACTTACTAGTATAAAGAAGCTAATGTAGAACTTTAGAAGAACAGAATATTGAGGCAAGTACAAAGTTGATGAAGAAATAAAGGCACAACCTGTCCGTCCACGGTTAAGAACAACTCAACAGCAAATACACCAGCACCTTCTAAAGAGTTAACAGCATTGAAAGCAACTTCAGCGGCACGTTCCCTAATCTTCCATTTTACATTTGCTGGAGCCTTGACTATGTGACATATGTTGTCCCTATAACAAAAAATAAATCCTTAAGCAGATGTATAAGAAAGCTGAAATGGTACATTGCTTGTTAATTTGACCATAATGTAAGTTTTGAATTTGGTTTGCGATTTATATAATATTACACGTCAATAACATGTACCTGTTCTGTATGTTACCTGTGAATAGTTTCAACGACAGGATAGCATGAAATTGTACTGTCCCTTCCTCTCGCCACAATGACAGCTAGTTCCTGCCATTAATTTAGGAGCAAAATCACAAGAAAATGCATCAAATCATCGAAGAATATGACAAATTTTGGAATTTTAAAGACAGGAAAGACCTTTTTGGATCAAAAGGCAAGCTTTAAAAAAGCAAGTTGCATGAAAGCACTAGAAAATGTAATTTAAATTCTTTCCGACCAAGAAGATTTAGTAGTAAGAGCATTTAGCAAGTGCTCTAAGCATGGTATAGCATTTGAATAATTTACATCCTAAAATAATTCACATAGCTTGCAGGATAAAGAAGAAGTCACAGTTATATGATTGAGAACCATAGTCATCACTATAAGTAGAAACTATCATTTTACAAAACTCAACAAATTGGTCACAACATGCATAGATTCAAGATGTGTTGGCTTAACGCCAGAAATATTGCTTTACATCATACAATTTGTGAATCATGGACTGGAAAATCACCATCAGCTGTCAACAACACGATTTAGATACTGACCTTAACAAAAGGTGCCCACTTTTCGGCATATAAACCACGATCAAATCCTCCAAGAGCTGCATAGTTCAAGTGGAAGTTAAAGAGGAAAAAAAAAGCAGTTCGCACCTATCAAATAGGCAGAATACCTTTCTCTTCTACTTTGGGCTAATGAAAGACAACAAGTATGAACTGAAAGATAAGTTTTTCTTGTTCTCACTTTCTCAAAGAAAGAATAAACATACGACTGTTAAAAACTAATTACCATCCACAGCAGAAGGTAGTTCCTCTTCACTTTTTGCAACTGCATTTCCTCGTCCATCATAAGCTAATCTCCTACTCTTGATCATAAGAGGATAGCCAAAAAGTTCCCCTACTTTCTTAGCACCTTCAAGATCATCTATCTGTTCCATGTATTTTTCATCCATTCAATTAGAATCCTAAAGATGAATTTTCAAACACTATTGCAGCAGAGAAAAACATTACAAACCCGCATAAATTCTGGAAGTGGAATGTCATGCTGAGAGAAGTGAACCTTTTGTTGATACTTATCCTGTAATATGAATAGTCAAATATAGGAAATAATTCAGAGTTCAACATCTGCATTATTATTCTTACATTCAAAAATATTAAAACAAACAAGTCTAAGCGGGATGTAGAAGGATTTCTCTATAAAGGCTAAAAATACCAAATTCTTCATTTTCTCAGCTAACTCCTGATGAGGACCTTAAAGGACTTGGAAAGCATGGAAAATTTTAATTCATTCAAAAATTGTTCAAGTGAGGTCCTTACTGGTGTATTTATAGGAAAAATGCTCCTATACCTAAAAAGGTAATCCTCGTCAACTCTGCAAACCAAAAACTGGAAAAACTCCACCAGTATAATACCTGAATGATTCGTATAGTGGAGGCTTTAGGTTGGCAATCAACTCCTTGTTTCTCAAGTTTTTCCAATGTAGCAACATCAACATGTTCAATTTCAATTGTTAGAACTCCACACCTGAACACCATTTCAAATCAGCACATAGTGCACGCGCATGCGCACACACACATTATTTCAAATAAGTGATGCATACATAGGAGATAAGCCAAATGACTCAATTCAAAATAACAAGTATTGCATAAAAACTTGAACCTCTTAGCAAACTCCTCTACTGTAGTGCTGTCATCAAAGCTTCCAACCATGTGACCATAAGACAAGGAACTAGCCGGACAATTCTCCTGAGGATCTAAAACCATAACCTTAATTGCCATCTCAGAAGCAGCTTGACAAAGCATGCGACCAAGTTGACCTCCACCTAAAACCCCAACAACCTTTTCAGATGGTCCATGAACATATGATTCTTCATTCCTACACACACAACACAAAACTGTAAACTTCTCATGACATTTTCAGTTTCATAAACTTCAAAAGGATAAACAATTTTGCTAGTTACACCCCTTTTATTTCCAGTTACACCCAAACGTGAATTCTCCACGTAACCTCCGTGAATTAGTTAAAAACATTTGTGAATTCAGTTCACATACAAAAAATTACTGACAAAATTGAATTATAAATATTACATTGATATGTGATAAATAGAATAAACCCTGAAAAGGGTTGTTCTCAAATCAAGTATAGAACAAAACCCATAAATAAAAATGCAAAATTTAACCTTGGAGAAACCGCATTTGCATCTTGTAGGTGTGACGCTTGACAAATGAGGTTGGAGCGGCGACACTGCTTTAGGTTGAAAGATAGAAGAGATGATTGGTCCATGCAGAAGGCGATTGAAGAAGAAGGATGAAAAGGTTTGAATGGAAATATTGAAGTGGATGTGTGCCCTGAAGACACAGTGTGCACACTGTGAAGCATGCTCAACTTCAAAGTTCGTGACAATGTTTTGTCTTAGGTTAAAGATTGGATTTTTTTTCAGCTATTTAAAACACAAACCAAAAGCAAGTTTGGCTTAAAGAGAAAGCTAGGAAGCGATTCCTTCCGGGGAATTAAAAAAAATGAATATTACTACTTTGGTGTAAGAAAGGGTTAGTAGCAGAAATCAAAGCGACAAAGTAGCTTCACCGTAAAAATGAGTGTAAGAGATGAAAAGAACGCCGTCGCTATTGATTGATTTAGGAGTAGCGAGAAGAAGATGATGACTGCGGGAGTGAAGAATACAACGAACCAGGGTTTAACTTTTTTCTGAGTGAAGTTAACTTTTGTTCCGCAAAATTAATGAAAAAAAATAATGATTAATTTTTGACTAAATACCCCTTCAATTTCAGTCATTTTTTAATCCTTTATATATTTATTTTTTTTCGATTTAATCCTTTATTTTAATTTTAAGTGATAATTGATCTTTTATATTTTAAAATATCAACAATATTATCCTTATTTTTTGCAAAATATCAAAAATTTCAAACAAAACCCATAAAATTAGTTATCATCCTCAATATAATGCAATTTCATTAAATTCATAACTTAAATCTTTAAATAAACTCATATTTTCATCTCTAACAACATCAAATAAAGAATGACAAATATGAGTTTATTTGAAGATTTGAGCTACAAATTTGATAAAGTTTTTATTTTATATTAAAGAATATAACTAAATTTATAGGTTTTGTTTGAAAATTTTGATGAATTTTTTGATTTTTCTATAAAAAATGATAACATTGTTAACATTTCAAAATATAAAAGATCAAATTGTTATTTAAAATTAAAATAAATGACCAAATTGAAAAAAAAAAGATAAAAGAC
>JBBPBR010000005.1:4572106-4584179 GCA_037974775.1 Cicer pinnatifidum
AAAAAAACAACAAATTAAATTTATGTACTAAATCAGTTATTTAAAAAAAAAATCAAACAACAGACAGGTTCAATTATTTCAGAAAATGTTGTAGTACGTTTTATGAATAATTGAACCATTGTAGGCTTTTCACAAAATAAGAAAAAGAAAGTCTTATCTTGTATGATTACGTTGACTATTTTAAGTGGACGAAATGAAAATACTAGCTAAGGTAGTCAAATAAAACTCAAAACAATAACAACTTGCTTTAAAGAAAAATGCTAGTCCGTTCCTCTAGCGAATTAATATAATTTTAAATGTCTCTTTGGTTCAATTGGTAGTGGCATTGTGATAAGGTGGTACTTATTCCTTAAATATCGAATTCGAATCCCACGGATAACATTAACGGTAATGCTGGAGGGCCAATAAAATGACTTTCTTGTTTTAGCATTTAGATCCTTGCAACAATGTTTTCAAGAATATTTGGTTTTTGATTTTCTTTTTATTTTGAAATAAAAAAAAAATTTGAATACGTCTCTTTTTTCTTTAATTTCTACTTTTTTTCTTTCATCTTAAAAAGATCAAGTTTGTTGAACTTTAAAATATCAAATAAATACTTACGTATTTTGTGGAGAAATTGATACTTTTATTTTTTTAAGGAATTAAATTAAAACTAAATATCTTCTAAATTACAAGACCAAACTTCTAATATATAACAACAACTTCAAAGCTTGCAACCTATTTCTATATTTGGACCACTTTCATATGATAACATATCAGAAATTGAATTATTTCGGTCAACATCATCAATTTCATTCAGTTTAATAATAGATAGTAGTTTAGAAACTAAATTATTGACTTACTTTTGTAAATCACTAAAAATAATTTTTTTTAGAGGCTAATTTATTCTCTATTTTTTAAGAACTGATTTGGGCCAGTGACATATCTAAAGACCCCAAGTTACAATGCAATCGATCAATGTCATGTTAACCCGACCTGATCTAATAAAATCTAGAAGATTCTCGAATTAGGGTACACACTACTTGAGACTGGAATTCGAAATCAATTGACCATGATAACTCACATATACCTCCAATCTTAGTCATTCAATGTTCGCACAAAGGATCAAATGATAATAGATTATGGTAGCTCAATTGTGTCGCCATCCCAAACTACTTGATGAAAATTCAGCCATAATTTCGACTCCCAAGTGGCTATCATCATCTTGTATCAAAAGGGACATACGCCCACAATGGAAGGGTGATCTAAAATTCATGGATCTTCTCCTTGTTGATGATCATAATAAAAATCTTCTAGAAATCCTACAGGAGGATATAAAAGGACCTTGAAAAAACAGAAGACCACAATTATTCTAACCTAAAACTATTTATTACTGTATTGACAAAAATTAACTTGATCATTAGATTGTGAGCAAATAAGTTACTCTAACGAGAAGCTCAAAGTTATCACTATCATCATAACTCTTACCACTCTGCCTCTCCCTTGGAGTTGAGAGTTTGAGTTCAATTTTAAATATACACCAAAATAGATTTCCACTATTATTATGAATAATTATGATATATATAGTTTTTTTTTTGTTTTTGGAATTGGACTTAGCTAGTTTGGAACTCGGTGGGTCCTGCACACAACCATTCCTTCAAAAATTGGAAATAAAACTAAAATATCATGTCAATTTTTTTTAAAAGTCCATATGTCCTTGCTTTGATCAATGTGCATATATTATTTTGCTGTTCTTTTATTTGCTACCTTACTATTATTTGCAACATATATAACTTTGTATTAAATTAATTTAAGTGCCCTCAGACAATATATAAAAGATATTGTTACGTAAATAAAATAGTTAATATAAATTAAATTATATGTATTAAATACTTGAATAAATAATACTAGCAATACATATTTTTTTTTATTAATTAAAATTTACACGATTTTTAACAAATTTAAATGAATCCACACAATTTGATTTTAATTTATGTGAATTTCATCTAATAGCAAAGAGTATTTTATGTGTGTTACTAACACTCCTCGTATTTTAATTTAAATAAAAATTATAATGCGCCCTTAGACAATTAAATAAACAGTAAATAAGACAATTTATATAGGAATATCCATGTCATTTAATACATACATAATTTTCTTTACTTTTACTTTCTTCTCACTTTCATTTCATCAAAACAATTCAAAAATCAACTAACTTTCTTTCTGTCTACTTTTTTTTTTATCATTCAAACAAAACACAGATATAGTCCTCAACAAATATATTTTTGAACGCAAGAAAGAAAAAAAAAAAAGCACCTCAAACCACAAACACTAACAAATACTCTCTCTATTCATTATTATATAAAAAATAAAAAAAAGTTTGATCACTACTATTATAAATAGAAATTAATTACTTTTTGACTATTTGAAATGCATATCTCTCCGGATGAAGGTAGTTCAAGTTGGTTAGCTTAGACACTCCAAGGAATACGAAAAAAAAAGGTCTGAGTACAACTCTCTCTACTAATTGAACATACCAACACTCAGCATTTGCACAACTTTTTACATCTTAAATTTTAGAATAGTAGAGTAGTACTTTTAAATGCATAGCATAACGCCATGGTACAATTTTATTAAGACATGTCTAATTCGAATATAATCTCAATGTCTCATGCACTATCTTCCTTTGTACTAGAAACCTTAATGTCTTGCTCCTCCTGGTCACTCGTAACAGGGATTTCTTCTGTAGAATTAGGTTCTTTTTTTAGCTCGGTTTCAAACTCCTTTGCTGCCTACAAGATTTGAAAAATCTAATAAATAAATAACCAAGTATGCAATAAAGATTACGAACACCTCTAGGATTAGGTGTGTGTCCAACCTCCGTTCGACACCTCAAATAAGTATTCCAGAAATAAAACTTGTTTTTTCTCTTCTTCAACACACCTTAGATTTGTTGGACACATCTCAAACACAACTATACGAGTTAAAGATGCGTCAAAGCAATGATGACTAATGAAGGAAATTAAAAGCACGAAATTTAATTGCAACATGTTTAGTTTTTCGGCATTCATTGGTGTCGGTGTCCTATACTTTTTACATTAACAATGTCGAAGTATCTGTGTGCGTCGTGTTGGAGTATGTGCTTCATAGATAAAGACTTTCTTTTAGTGAGTTATTATAAATAATAGTTTTTGAGGCAATTACTCTCTTAGAAGATAATTATTTTCCTCTTCTCATGGTATTCTAGAATTTTGCTAGAAGATAAATAAAGTGTGACGGTAAGATTGTTTTCAACCATGCTGTATGTTTTTTTTTAGAAAATATAAGTTTGTATTGGAAAACAATTTATGAAATCCTTAATCTATCCGAGCGGCAATCTGGCTGTTCCAACTAGGGTTTAAATTCGATACTCTAAATCGATTTGTATTTGACTTAAACTAATTAACCACCTAATCTAAGAGCGCTAATTGGATATGTGGCTATGAATTTGAATAAAGTTAAAAATAAAATGAATAATGATTCATAGAAGATGTAAGTAATGTAAATGAAAGAAAGAATGAGAAAAAAAATGGAACCTGTTGGAAGCTTTTGACGGTTTTGCCAATGCTGCGACCAACTTCGGGCAACTTCTTGGGACCAAAAACGAGGGCAGCAACTCCTGCAATGACAACAAGTTCAGGCACGCCAAGTCCAAAGAAGGCCTTGCAGGTGAAACCCTTTGTTCTTCTTCTGCTGCTGATTCTTGTTTTCTTCAACACAACTGAGGTATTGTAATTAGAGTTCGAAGCTAAGAAGGATAAGCTGGAAGAGAGTGGAATCCTTCGGATTACTGATGAAGAACAAAGGGAAAGTGTTGCCTCCATTTTGGTCTGATTCTCTATTTGCTACTTTCTGCTAAATGATTGGATAACATTATTTGTGGTTTCCGAAATTTGCGGATTGGGTGGGATTGCGTCAACACATTTCAATGGTTCACCAATATTTTTATGTTTTTGTGTACAATTATTTCTTTTTTTAAGACAAGAAAACTTTGTTTTTAACTTATATATTATTTGTTTAAGTTGAATCTTATCTTTTGAATTCTAATTCTGTATTTAAAATTAATTAAGATGATGTTTATTATATTTTTTAAGATTAATTTTTTCTAAGATAAGATAATATTGTTTTAATTTAAAGTAGAAAATATTTTGTTGTTTATTGAACATTTATAAAGAAACTTATATTTATTTCTTTCAACCACACTAGTTCGAGATGAGCCCAAAAGAAGCACTTATTATATCTTAAGTTTCTCAATTTTAAATTTTCTTAAACAATCCGTTTTATGTGAAGTTTATGAATCATTTAAACTCAATTACTTAGTTTCAGATTTATATTTTTTTCACTAAACTAGTTGAATATACAGTATTACCGACAATGCAAATAGTTTTCAAAGTTTTTTTTGTTTTAACCCTTCGAAAAAATAAAATTCTAATAATTAAATATTCGATAATGAGATAAATAAAATATAACAAAATTTATTTTAATTAAAATTAAAATTCAAGATTCTCTCCAAACAATTGATCTTCAACTAAAGTTCATTATTTCATTTAATTGATCTCCCAACAATCATTTTTTTATGAAAGTAACTATAGATTAATCAACCGAAATCAATTAGTCAAACAAGACTTGCCTCTAATGATTTGACATTAGTCAAGCGAAATCAATTAAATTTAGGCGGCCTCCTTTCTTCTATCTTTCTCATAGAATTTTATTTTTGTCTTCCCTCCCTCCTATTCAATAAAATCCTTCTCCTCCCATCCCTTGATCCAAACATTTTGAAGGAATAAATTAAGGGATTGTTTGTTAATCTATAAAAGAAGGTAAAGTGTATCTCACCCAAAAGAAGATATGGGATGCATGATTAAATACAGCATCATGTGCTCCATTAAATTGATTTTCAATGTAGTTAATAAGAATATGACTTTTAATTATAATAATAATAATAACCAACACAAATGAGCGTTCAAGATTAATTTCTTGACAAAAGCATTCATGAATATAGCTATTTTATTACTGCTCTCCATTAGAAGGCGGTCCACAAGAATCCACACCACCACGAATCCGTTTCTGAAGATGTTCCAAGCTAGCCACCCGGTGCAAGGGAGAAGCTGTTTGACCCATCTTGCTCCCACCTACAACTGCTGCATTGTTCTGCTGCTGCTGCACATTTTCAATTGAAGAAATGTCCCCCAAACCATTGTTGACTCCCATATCATGACAGGGCATGGAATTATTTGACGCGGGTTGATAGAAGTGATGATGTGAATCGTCTTGCACGGGAACAGCAGCATCAGCCGAAGTGTCTGAAGGGCTTCCATCAAATGATGGCATGCCCATTGATGATATATCAGTCATGGCATGAAACATTGGGTTCAACCCAGTAATTCTTTTGACTGTCTCTTCAGCCATCTTCACCTAAAAGAGATAATAAAATGGATTGTAACTAAAATCATGTCAGATCCTTGTCATTACAAAACATTATTACTTTCATTTTAATATAGTTTCTCTTATCTTGTGAGAAATATGACCTTGAGTGGGCTCCATTCCTCAACTGGTCATAGAAACCTAAGGAACTTATTAAGGAAGAGCCAGAATGTTTACCACAACAGATTTTAGTGCCTGCTTGGATTGGCATATTTGAGCTAATATGCTAGTATAAGCCCTGATCAGACTGAGAATTTATGCAAATAGCTTATGACATGTGCATTAGTTGTTTTCAGCTTGTTTTCATAAACTCTCGAGCAAAATGTATGAATACAACCACTTGGTAAAAAGATCGAACTTGCGCCCCAGAAGGATTGACATTACCACTCGGCATCACTTGTTGATGGCAAGTATTTGCTTTTAATTGGATATAAGCAATAAATATTTAAAAAATTTGCATTTATGGCCCCTTGCCACCGGGTCATTTACTTGTTGGCAAATAAATAAATAAATGCTTTTAATGGATATAAGCAATAGCTAATACTCCTATAAATATTTATGATTTTCCCATTTATGACACTGATGTCAACATTAAATCTGTAGAAAATAAATTTGTTATATTTTAATTTTTTAAGAGGTATACAAAAAAAATAAAATTTAGTATAATATGTAAATTAAAGTTTTAAATTAATTGAGTAAAAAAAGTATTAAATTAATGCCACAAATTTATATTTTAAATATAGACTAGATCAACAGTCATGCAGTTCAACTACTGACCCACTGCCTTAACAGGGTCAGTCCCTACCAGGTTTTAAAACTTTGCCTTAGAACTTACATGAAACAATTTGACATTTTAACTTGTCATAGAAATAACTTATACATACACTCTTGTGATAAACACTTATCCAAAGAGGGTCTTAATCAAGCCAAGCAAATACATGAATCAAGACTTTACCTTTGCTCGTAATGTTTCTACATCAGCTTTCAGTACTCTGTTGTCAACAGCTGATTCAGTGTATTTTTGGTTCACATCAGTAAGGCGCTTTACCAAGGTAGAATTTTCACCTCTTAATTGAGAAACCTAAGAGAGAATATATGATCAGAAAACATTAAAATCTCTAGAAGGACCAACCAACTAGCTAAAAGATTCAAGAGCTGGAAGAACAACCGAGATATAAAACAAAATACACACACCTGTGTTTCCAGTTCTGTTAAATGAGCCTGCTTTCTTCTTCTTGAGCGTCTTGCTGACTCCCTATTGGAAAGCATCCTGACAGATAGATGTCATTAGACATTGAATTAACTGACATAGAATGTGTCCTCAAGTCAAACAAATAAGTGTTTCACAAAAACAAAGAGTTAAAAAAGATTCTTGTCTATTAAAAAAATCAGGTTAAATAAGCTTAGTAGATTCTTGTCTATTAAAAAAATCAGGTTAAGTAGTATAATTTTTTGCAACTTACTGTATAAAATAACAGATGCATAATCACTTTAAGTGTAATGCAACATCCTAACTTCAAGAGAGTTCTGTTCACATCTTAGTTTAACAGAATTAAAAAATTCTAGCAGGAGCTCAAAGTGAAAATTGATGCAACCACATCAACAGTTTGCACACAATTTGTGAAAAAGAAAAATAAGATATTGAGGGCAAAAAACATTAATCTTACTTCAAAGATATAAAATGACACATAGTGGATGCAATTTTTTAGGCAGGCCTGTCACTTAGTTCATTTAGCAGAAGCGAGGAAATCATACTTTGGTAAAACAAACTTTTATATCACTCCGACGCCAATTACATGATATACCAAATTGCAATTCACTCCTCGATGTATATACAAGAACCAGCATTTACAATGATAAAATCAGTAAATATTGACACAAATGGTTACCTCCTTACTCGTTTTACATCAGCAGGGTCCGTATTGTCATTCATATCTGTCTCTCCCTCGGCTTCGTCGTCATCTGACTGTTCTCTTGATGATCCACTTGTTGATGGCCTAATTGCAACAATGGTTTTTTTCTGTACAGGAGGTATGGAAGGAATCCCAGGTTGTTGTAGTTTGGCATCTTTATCTTGTAATATAGGTGGGTCATTTGAAGGGGCGGATACTACATAGATAGATATATTTGACACAGTTCAATAAAGGTTATTCTTATTAAAAGAAAAAAAATAACTCCTAAAGCTGCTCAGGAAATTACATAACAGATCAGTAAAAGAGAACAAAACTTTCAGATTAAAACAAAATTGTATCTGTAGATCATTCACCCACCCTACTCATGCATGAACTAACAGTAGTTACTAATTTATTTTACATTAAGAGTTCAGGATTCAGCTGCCTCTAATTTACTCATGGAGCCAGTAGTGTCATTTAATTTTCTTTTTTCATAAATATGATCCACTCCTTCAATAAATCTTCTCAGTTTTCATATATGCATAAATATTTATTGATTCAAACCTTCAAAAATGGGCTGGGATGCAACTTGAGTAGGAATAGACGGCTGTGGTCCATTCTCAGGAAAAGTGGCTGTATCTTGAGATTTAGTCAAAGTTCCCTATTGGAATGAGGAGGATATAATATTAGATACATGCACCATTCTCATTGGGAAATGATAAGCAAAATGGAAGATTGGTAACCAAATTTCAAACCATATAAAAGTAATAGATCATACAAAACTACAAAGTAAATACAATTTTAAAGAGTACTGTATGATTATAAATGCAAGGAGGACAATATGCAGGCGGACGGTGCCAACAAATATATATTTCAAGAAAAGCATTTTATGGAAGCAATCAAAGACCTTTTATTTGGATACTCAATCCTAATTATTGCACGGCTATTAGCTATTTGTTGAAAGAACACTATCAAATTTTAATTGAATTTTAGAAGGCTAAATAATTCTGGTTATGAGTCAGGGAAATACTGAAGATGAAATATAATTATACAACTCTGAATTATGCAATAATTCCACATCAATATGACATATCCTGTCTTCAAACTTCTAATGTTACCCTTTGCTCCCAAGAACACACCCTCCTAAGAACAAGTGCAAAAGTCTCTTTTTTGATTTTATGCTCTCAAGTCTAAAAAAAAAGGATACCTTTGCACTTGTTTTCAGTTTTCACAGTTAGCATCAATTCTAGTAATTTCTAATAGAAGCTCAAATCAGCTAAACAAAAAGAAGAGAAAAAGGAAAACTGTCGAAATTCAGAAGAATCAGAACCATAAAATGTAAAAGAATTAAAAAAAAAATGAAATTTACTAAACACTCCGAAACCAAGAACATGAAGAAAACCGATCCAAATTGAAATATAATCGAAAAGAAAATAATGTTTTTTTTTTTCTTTCACATTGTATTAACTCAAAAGGGAAAAGCAAAAATACCCTAGTCATGGCAACCGCAGCACACGCGAGATTTAGCTTACTCTTTAGGAAAGCCCGGTATTCATCGGAGTCAACAGCCACCGGAGGAGGTCCATTAGCCAAAACGGCGGCGTCCGTCGGAAGTGGAGAAGCTTCGGTGTTGGTTTGTTTGGATCGAGGGTCGATATCGACGAATACGACGTCGTCAGCGACGGAGGAAGAAGAAAGGGGAGAGGTAGCAGAAGTTTCTTGGATGAAGCGTTGGAAAGCCCACTCGGAAGCGCTGCGGCTCATCTTAGAGGAGTCGTCGGCGCCGGAGGAGATGTGAATCTGCGGCGACCATAAGTGGTCGGGAATTTCGTCCACTGAGAATACCCTATCCATATTGTTTGTTCGAACCTTTTTCTGTCTTCGATCGATTGATTGTGTGTGAGAAGATGGTGGAAGCTACATCCTATGGAAAACGAGTGCTAGGGGTATATTGGTCAAAAAACAACTACTTGGAGAAATAATATTCAATTTTATTCCCCATGTTATGTAACACATATGTGTGCCATCATCCCTTTAATAATATGGCTGTATTTAATGTGAATTAATTCTTTTTATTTTAGTTAAGACACTGTGTATATAATATTTTGTTTTAATTTGATTGTATTTGTAAGTATTTTTTTTACTATTATAGTATAATAGTTAATTCAAAACATTTTAGATGGTTTAGTCATATGTTTCAGTTTTGGACATGAAAAATTATACAGTTAATGATTCATTTATAACAAAAGACACAATAAATAAGAAAAATATTATAGATAACATGAGAGGTAATATTCACAAATTCTTATTAGATTACGCGCAACTAGACTTACATTTCTCTAAACAAACTCAGCCTCAGGATTTTCACTAAAAAAATATGACAATACTTTGCACTTCAAAGATGACACAACCAAATGTGATGCTTTTTTTATTATTATATCACTAAAATAAAAATTAAATACTATAATACTACTCTTTTTAAATTATATACTAAAGTATTACTAATTTTAAAATTTATATTTTTTTCTCTTAAAAATCGGTTCTTACTCCTGCACTTTCTCAATTAATTTTTTTTTTTTTATTTTAGAGAAAGATGGGAAATCGGTTTCTTGAATACCGATTTCTCAACATGAAATATTTTTTTTTTAATTTTTGTTTTTTTTTAATTATTAAATTTATTTTATCATTTATAAAATTATTTTTATTAGTAGTACTATTTAATAGGCACATATATAGAGAATTTGATCAATTAAGACAACACAATTATAATAAATATAAATTTTGTTGAACAATGAAAATTTAAACCTGATAATGTTGCATGTGATCAATGTTTGATCTATAACTGACAAGATCCCCATATGGAGTACCATAATGGATTAGTCCCATGCCAATCCATCTAGTAAAAGAATATAAAACTATTATTTAACAAGTTTGACAAGTATATTATATATAATTTATTGGATTAATATGAAAATATAGGGAATTTGATCAATTAAGACAACATAATTATAATAAATATAAATTTTGTTGAACAATGAAATTTTAAACCTAATAATATTGCATGTGATCAATGTTTGATCTATAACTAACAAGATCCCCGTATGGAGTTCCATAATGGATTAGTCCCCTGCCAATCCATCTAGTAAAAGAGTATAAAACTGTTATTTAGCAAGTTTGACAAATATATTATATGTAATTTATTGAATTAATATAAAAATATAGGGAATTTGATCAATTAAGACAACACAATTATAATAAATATAAAGTTTGTTGAACAATGAAATTTTAAACATGATAATGTTGCATGTGATCAATGTTTGATCTATAACTGACAAGATCCCCGTATGGAGTTTCATAATGGATTAGTCCTCTGCCAATAGGGGTGAGAATAAGTCAGGCCAGACCAGGCTTTGAAAGGTCTGAGTGTGGCTTACAATTTATTTTTTCGGCCTACGGCTTATCATAGGCTTTTTTTTGGTTTGGCCTGGCCTTTTTAATAGTCTGGTCTAGCCTAGAAACCTTTTTAAAAGCCTTTTTAAACGCAACCATTATTACCTCTTAAACAAATAAGGAACAACTACTGAGTAATTGACTAATTGAACGGTTACCGAATATGAAACGACTACCAAATATAGAACCGCTATCGAATATGAAACGACTACTGAATATAGAATGATTATTAAGTGATTGCCTAATTGATAGAATTTAAAATAGAAAATAATATTATTAATATAATAATAAAAAATAATATTAATAAATAATAAATATATATATATGTCGGTTTGTCATGCCTAATAGGCTTTTTTATAAGTCTGAGTCTGACCTATTTAAATAAATAGGTTTTAAAAACAGCATGAGTCTAGCCTTTTTATTATAAAGGACAGGCCAGGTCAGACCATAAGTAGGTCAAGCCAGAGGCCCCTACGGACGACCTAGCTTATTCCCATCCCTACCTGCCAATCCATCTAGTAAAAGAATATAAAACTATTATTTAGCAAGTTTGACAAGTATATTATATGTAATTTATTGGATTAATATGAAAAATGTTTTACCATTTTGCTATATATGTGTCTATTAAATAGTACTACTAATAAAAATAATTTTATAAATAATAAAATAAATTTAATAATTAAAAAAAAAAATTAAAAAAATATATATATATATTTCATGTTGAGAAATCGGTATTCAAGAAACCGATCTCCCATCTTTGTCTAAAAAAAAAAGAAATTAGTTGAAAAAGTATAAGAGCAAGAACCGATCTCTAAAAGAAAAAAATGCAAATTTTAAAATTAGTGGTACTTTAGTATATAATTTAAAAAGAGTGATATTATGGTATTTAATTTTTATTTTAGTGGTATAATAATAAAAAAACCACTCAAAGAATTAAAGCTGGTTAAAATTGAGTTAATATACTTTTGAACCACGTAAAACCATGTTTTTTGTTTCTGCGTATAATGTTAAGATGGCTTTGAGGATAGAAAACAATTAGACTCTTGATTTTGTCGTTATAAATTTTTAAAAGCTTCCTCAGTGTAAATTTCGTTCCTACTTGTTACTTCGACCCAACATAAATTGTCTAAACAAATAATAGTAAAGGCTGATTTTGATTTTTGAGAAAATTCAAAATACACAATTGAGTTTTGAGAAAATATAAAATTACTCTTTAATCTCTAAGACAAATAAATGAAGCTAAATTAGTTTTTATGTGAACTAAAATAAAAAATATTGAGTTTTTTTTT
>JBBPBR010000005.1:4584957-4601105 GCA_037974775.1 Cicer pinnatifidum
TAAACAATGTTATTTATTTATTCAAATTAGTAAAATTAATTGATATAATATAAATTTAAATAGATGAATCTACGAATAAATTCACATCGTCTAGGTTAGTAGCACAAAACGATAATTTATCTACAAATATAACAAAATTTAAGTGTTCAGAATATTCATGTCTCTATATCTATGACGTTTGACGATGCAAAAATTATTGATTGAAATATGTAATAGATCAAAGCTACAATGTTAATTTAAATCAAATAAAAAAGATAAAAGAACCAAACAATGCTATATTTTTTTAATTTCTTTTAAAATTAAAGTCTTCAAATTTCTAATCAATCGCTTTCTTGAATCAATCAAAACTTATATTTTTGAAATCAACCTGAAAATGATGTTGAAACTCAATAATAGGTGTGTATTTGGCTAGTGCATGTTTGGAGTAATTTGACAAAATCACAATAATATTATGATATTTTTGAAATTTCAAAGTGTAAGTTCGATAAAATTTATAGTGATATATCGCAATTATGCCAAACTTGTGGCCAATCCAATCCATACATCAACTTTGTATAACACCATTTTCTACTATAGTCTCGCCCAAGTAAGTTTTGCACTTTGAAGTAAATATCCGATTACATTATCATGTATGATGTATTTGATTTTTTTTTTTTTAAAAAAAAGAAGATTGAACATAAGTTTAGAAAATGGTCACGAGACTTGACAAAGCTGACAACAAATGATTAGACAAAATTAAGAATTTGTGTCACTTTTACTACACTTGTTTGTCATTTTGTCTTCTCTCTCTTTAATCTCTTTATCTAGAATCTCATGTCTCTCTCCACTGTCTCTCGTATATCTCCTTTTTATCTTTCTCATCTATCATGTCTTTTGTCATCTCTTCTTTCTCTACCTCTCTGTCATCTCTATCTACATCTTTTTTCTATTTTTTTATTAACATTTGCATTCATAAATATCAATATATATATCAATAAAAGGTATTATAGTAAAAAAAAATTGTCTAGACCATAGACATATCAAATAAGGTGCATTGCAAACAATTTTATCTTATACATTGATCATCGATAACACTGGAGTACAAAAAGTTATGTCATACAATTTTATATTATCTTCTATAATCTCTTGTCTAAACTATAATTAAATCATTTAATTGATTCAACATATATATTTTTTAAAGGATTTAATTTGTATACTTGAAATTTTAAAACTTTCTTACAGGTATATCTAATCAAATCAATTCATGTAAATTTTTGTGGAGATATTTTAAAAATTAATTTTAAAAAATGACATTACTATGTGATTTAATTGAATTATTTGTAATAAAAATTACATCATGAATGTATATAGATTAATTTCTTTCCAAGAAAACATAAAAGAATAAAATTTATGTAAGATAGAAAAATGACGGGGTGGGGGAAAAAGTTGAGCCCACAAGTGTGACAAATGCATATAAGAGCAAACCCACATGCATTGACGAATGCTTTACAATTTGCCAATTTGGCTTGATCATTATCATAGAATGTTAAATAACGATAAGAATATTTCATTCAAATAGAAATGACTCTTCAATAATATGAAGGAATTAATACGGCTGCTCCAAAACCCAATTGGAAGGCTCCACTCACACCCACTTTCCCCTTCAAAGAAACTTCAACTTCGTTTCTCTTGAAAGCTTCTTTCTGATCTTTATTTTCATGTCTGCTGCTTTTTGTTATGTATGACGACAAGAATCATTCACTTCATATCATAATTTAGAATTAAACTAGCATTTAATTTAATAATTAACAATATTAATAAGAGATTGAACTTAAGTAGTTATTGAATTTTAATTAAAAACAAATAGTTTAAGAGAATTCAAAATTGAATCTTAGTTAGAACAATCTTTAGCCAAATTCTAATTTAATGCAAACTCTATGTTATGCTTTTTTAGTGTTTTATGAAATATTTCAGAGTCTATAAAACTTTAAACTCTTTTATATACTAATGTGCAATGTAATTTTCTATAAAAAGGACATTTATTGTGCGTTCAAATAAAAGTCTTTGTAACGGTATCAATAATTTTAAAAGTGAAAATATCGTGAGTGGGAAAAAAAAAAACTTTATTTCATCCACAAATATATAGATTTAAGTATTATCTTTTCATATCATTAAAATCACTTAGTTTAGATATTTGTTGCTCAAGATATGACCAACACAAGACACAAAGGTGAAGTGAGAAATAAATCCTAATTTGACAATTAAGCTAAATCAACTCTACTAATGAAAAGATCATAAATTTCTTTAATATTAAGCTCATATACAAATTTGTTTAGGCCAAATATAAAGGGCATCAAAATTAATCAATCTTGAAGCTTTTATTCCTTATGGGTAATCTTAATTAAATTTTTTAGACCCGATGAGTTTCACCTTATTTCTTCAAGACTCACTAGGATATTGTTGACTCTAAAGCTAATATTTTCTATGTGTGATGTTTATTAATCTCAACCACATTGAAGAGAATAGATGAATAATATTTTTTTACTCTCACTCCAAAATGTGTCAATTCTTTTTATACTAGTCAATTATACATCATTGTCATATGCAATTTTATCTACAAGTTTATGACTAAATTTATCTCTCAAATACTCAAAGATATTCTTCCCAAGGTTATCTCTAACTAACTAAATAGTTTTATGCCTCATAAATGGATATCAAATACTTCTTTCGCATCATAAGTGTTGGCTCAATTCCATGACACTCCTTTTAGGTATTCACCTTTAAAGACTTTCAATTAAATTCAAAGAAAATCGAATAATACTATGACAACCAATAAAGAAGAACAAGCCTTACAATTACATGGAACACTACTCATCACTCAAAACAATTATTAAATGAATTTTTAATTATAGAGTCTTTTATCTCCTCTTTAAATCTCTTAAAATAGAGAGTGAGCAAAAATCACTTAAAAAAGAAATTTAATCCTTTCTCCTCTTAAAATTTAAACCAAATACTTTTTATTTTATTTTATCAAAACTTATGTATTTTATTCAATTTTTAGAAAAGACTAACTATTAAGGTAGTTTAATATTTTGTTTAATTAATGGTCAAGCTGTAGTTTTTGTATTGCCTCTTCTTTCATATCTTCCCAAATGGCGGTTTATCTCTTGGCTTGGCTTCTAGTGATCCAGTAGATTATAATTCTGTTTGAATTTTAGAAAGTTGGATTTTGTACCCATTCAATTAACTTTATACTCCTAAATTGTTAAAAATTCAAATTATCTTTAAAAAACGTCATCGACTGCATGGTAAAAAAAATTACTTTAAAATCTTACCCCTCAATTAAATTTCCGATACTTAAAATGTTTCCATTAAAATCCAGTACACAAATATTCATTACTGGAAATTTCGTATTTCAAATTTTCGATAGTACAATTATGTTACCGGAAAATTTTGTCATCAAATTTCTGGTAAAATATTTATAATACCAGAAATTTGTGCCATAAAATTTTATGTAGTTACATTTACCTTATCAATAATTTCAAATTTTCGGTAATTATATTTTTTTACTAAAAAATTCACATTTTTAAAATATCTAGTAGTTACATTTACTTTATCGGAAATTTAAATTTTTTGAAATATTCAGTGGTTATTATACTTAACCAGATATTTCAAAAATTCAATATGTTATTTTTATTTTTTTATTTTTTTTCTTCTTTCCTCTTTCTTCTTTTCTCATCTGCAATTCTCCTATTTGATTGTTTAGGAGGTCAAATTCGAGAATGTTCAATGTCTGTTTTTGCTCATCTGGTCCTCACTAAAAAAATAAAATGAAGAAAAATATAATTTTTTTTACAAATATTATAAAAAAAAATTGTTCCAGAAATTTTAGTGTTGAAATTTCTTGGAGTGTCACTCGAAAATTTGAAATTTTCGCCGAATATTTCAAATTTCTGAGTGGAACTCCTGGAAATTTCAAAAACTAAATTTTCGGTATTGAATTTGACTATTGAAAATTTGGTTCCTCTTGAAATCTTGAGTAAACAAATTTTGGAACATAACTCACTTTTCTGATAAAGACAAATAGTAGAGTTATAAAGTAACTTTTTGATTTTATCTTTTGGATATTTCAAACACAAATTTTTTAAATGAGAGTTAAGGGGTAATTGAGGGTACAGAAGCTAAAAGCTAATAGGGTGGTTTTTGTTTGCTCGTTAACAATGTTGTGAAAGATGGTTTTTGTTTGCTCGTTAACAATGTTTTTAAATATTTTTTTTAATTACATTAATAATATTTTTTTATTAGATCGAAATAAAAATAGGAGAGAGTTGTTAAGAAAATAAGTTGTTATTTTTTTAAAGTATTCGCAATAAAAATAGGAGTGAGTTGTTAAGAAAATATGTTAGTTATTTTATAGGCAAAATATTAGGGACACGTTTTGTTTGTGGCACATTTAGTCAACCATTTGATGTATTTTTTTTCTTCAATTTAATTTTTTTTATTAATAGTATTTTGATTTTTTAAATAAATTAAAAACAATTAAAAACTTGTTATATTATAATAACTTTTTTTATAGATAAAAATTAATAATAATAATAATAATAAAATTTAAAGTATTTTTTTTAATTTAATGTATTTTTTTGTTTTGGTAAATTAAATTTAATAACATACCGGATTTTTTATATTTCCGGTTGAGTAGAATAACTACCAGATATTTCAAAAATTTGAAACTTCCTGTTAGAAAAACTATGGAAATTTCATTCATCCCAAAATTTCCGGTAAAAAAATTTCTTTATTTATAACTACCGGAAATTTCATTTATTCTGAAATTTCCGGTAAACAATTTTTTTCATTTATAACTACCGGAAATTTCATTTATCATGAAATTTCCGATAAAAAAAAAATTCTTTTAAATTTTTACAATTTTATTAAAGGTAGTTTGGACATTTCAAACATAAAATTTTTAAATGACGGGAGTATAAGATTAATTGATGGGGGTACAAAAGCCAATTATCCAATGTTGTATACATAAGTTGCCAAACCGTCCGCTGGCCATTCTTTCCCAGGCCCAGATTCTTAGGCCCATGTTTATTTTATTTAAAAAAAGTTGTTTATCAATCTGTACAATAAGTTATCAGGTAAAAGAATAAAAAATGTGAATTATGTGACTAATTATTATTAGAGTATGTTAAAACAATGTCTTAGAAGATGTGACTCTAACATTTCTTTAAATGAAATTGAAAATTTCTGCAATTAAAGAGCGAAAATAATTAACCTAAACCCAAACAACAAGAAGTATTATCAGATGTTGATTAAAAAGAAGTGGAAGTGCAATTTTTTATTTATTTTTTGACAAGAAGTGGAGGTACATAGAGAGATAAATTTAGAACAAATAGAATAATAAAGGAAAAAAGAATTAATTTTAACCATTCAAAAAATGTACAAAGAAATCATATACAGAGTCCAGAGCAGACAAAAAACAGAAATGTACACCACAAAACCATTTCTTCCAAGTAGTTTCCCTCCTCCAACTAGAATGGTGCTTTCTGCTTTTGTCTGACTTAATTTGCACTCACTTCTATTTTTTAATTATTATTGAGATCATAGTGGTTACTTCAACCTTACTCCTTTTATTTTATTAAAAAGAAGAACATAAAAACTTACTCCTTAAACCGAATGGAATGAATACATACATCATACATGTGTTTGTGCTTAAATCAACCCAGCCCCTACGTTACGGTGTGCTCTAGTACACTACAAACCTTGTCATTTTGGGTTTGAGACCTACCCATTACAATTGGTCCTTTTTTATTTGGGTCCTCTTTTCTAATAGAGTGAGATGTAATCATGTGGTGGTTGGGTTGAGCGTCTAAGAAATTTCATTAACAAGATTCAAGTTGAAGAATCTCTACTACTAACAAATACCTTGTTTCTATTTAATTAGATTTATAGAACTTCTTTTAAAGTTTTTCAACGCCATAAAGAATGTCTCAATCGGACACTAGGAGGCAGTAGTAGTGACAAAGTGTCGGAACCACTTAAAAGAACCATATTTCCTTCGTGTAAGGCCTTGCAATCTTAATATGCTTTGTATAGGAATGGGGAACTTTAAAATTTGACTCTTTTACATTAAAACTCATCAACACCATATACATAAATATAATATTACACTGTAATTACTTTCTTTGAAATACCACGACCACTACAATATTTTAGCTTTCTTTTTACGATAAAAAATTGTTTTTATAAACAAGATCACGTGGACTTAATCATGAAAATAAAATTGTAGTAATAAATTTGTTGACAATGTGATTTTTTTTTTCCTTTAGAAATGATGTTAAATACCACTATCACTTGCATTATAATCAAGATCAAGACCACATGAATTGAATTACGAATTCACATGTTCGAACTTGAGGCAAAACATTCAACTTAATAATATTAATATTTATAAATTTAACTAAGACAACAATTTGAATTATTTTGTTAGTTTATCATTTAATAAATAATTAGTTTATATTTTTATTGTAATATCTAATTATTTTATTACCATATTACGACTTTGTATTAATTATTTCAACACCAACTCATTTTGCAGCGAAAAGAATGTAAAATAATTAACATGTTAAATGTTAAAGGAAATAATGAATACAGTTGAAAAATCTAAAAAATAATGATAAAAAGGGGAAAAAAATCCTGTATTTAAGCACAAAAATAATATAATATAGTACGAGTTTACAATGAGTTTTATTTATTTTTTGGCAAAAATAAAGCATTTGCTGATCGAAAATATTGGAAATCATTATTGATCTTGAAATCCTCATTTTTGTTTGGTTCTCATGCAATGTGTTAAATGTCTTTTCCATGACTTTTATTGGAAAAGTGGAATAAAATCAAATCGGATATAGCAAATGATTCTTTTGACCAAAAAGGTATATTCTGATTTCCCACGCTGTAGTGGAAAAAATATTTTTTTTCAAGGAGAATTATACACCACATGACTAATGTGCAAGATTTTACCAAGCAAGAGAAAGGAAAAACTCTGAGTAATTAATAGTAATAGTTTTGCACCAAACAATTTTTTGAAAATATATGCTCCAATTGTCCATTATGACATTATGGCAACATAATAGTATAACTATTCAGTTGATAAAAGTTAAATTTGAATTTTATTGTGGATGTAAGAATTAAATAAACATTTTATAATAAAAAAAGTGATGACAGATAAAGTTAAAACTGATTGACTAATCTTTAACAAATATTTACTGTCGATAATGATATAAGTGATTTGAAGTAGTAGTTAGTTGAAACATAGAGAAGTTTCGTTGGCAGCTGAATGAAAAATGAAGCTTTGTGTGAGTTGGTGGTACTAGATAGATAGGTATGCAATTATTATGTATATTTGTGCAACCAAAAAAAGGAATGAGTGGCCCTCACTTATCATCCTATATATATATATATATATATCATTATTCTCAATTCCCTCTCAAACCCATAACCTCCCTTCCTCTTCGCTCCTCACATTATCATTATCATTATCATCACAAACCTCTTTGCTTTTCCTTTTCTCAGGTTTGTTCCTCTTTTAACTTCCACTGCTCCCACTTACAAATCATTTTTATTTTTATTATTATCAATATCAATCAACTCTCATGAGATTTTTGTCTTCTAAAGTCTCATTACATCATGTAACGGTTTTTACCGTGTCGTGTTTTATTTTAAGATCTTCTCTTTTCTTTTTTTATTTTACTCTCACCAATTATAATTTCTTTTATATATAATACTAATAATTCCACTATGTTTTGTTTCGAATTCATTGTTTTCATTATTTAATTATATTCTAGTATCACTCATGTGCCTGCATGTGTTGTATGTGTTTCTCACCCTGGTTATTCCTTGATAGGGGGAACTTCCGTCAATTCTTCTAGTTCTTCATGTTGTACATTCAAAGTTTATTTGCTTTTCAAGTGTATCTACTTGTGTTTTGAATTCAATTAAGTGCGTGTTTGGTTCTGAGGTGACAAATCAAAAATTTATATTAAATGAATTGAGCATGTAAAATTGATTCTGAGTCAGTCCAATGTAAAGTGATTTATGTTTTGCCTACATTCTTTCGTTTAACACTCGAGAACAATCAATTCTAGAGGCAAAAGTTTCAAATTGTAACTTCAAATTAGAATCAATTTTACTCGATAACAATCAAACATGTGAAAATCAATTTTACATTTCTAGAATCAATTTTGATTCTTCCGAAAGTGAAACTGAACATACACTAAGACCAATTTTTTGTTACCCTCTTAACTCGTGTTGTATAAGCAGAATGGGAAGTACTGGAAAAACTGACTATGGAGAATACACTTATGAGAATCTTGAGAGAGAGCCTTACTGGCCATCTGAAAAGCTTAAAATTTCAATCACTGGAGCTGGGGGTTTTATTGCTTCGCACTTAGCGCGGCGCCTCAAGACCGAAGGACATTACATTATTGCTTCTGACTGGAAGAAAAATGAGCACATGACTGAGGACATGTTCTGTGATGAATTCCATCTTGTTGATCTTAGGGTCATGGATAACTGCTTAACAGTTACTAAAGGGGTTGACCATGTTTTCAATCTCGCCGCTGATATGGGAGGGATGGGTTTTATTCAGTCCAATCATTCTGTCATTATGTACAACAATACAATGATTAGCTTCAACATGATCGAGGCTGCGAGGATTAATGGCATTAAGAGGTTAGTATCTTGTACATTTTTTTCCAATTATATGTTTTTGGACCTAAGGTCTATTTAGATTGATTTATTTGAATTTATTTACTGATATAAGCACTTGCGAAATTGTTTGCGAGAGTTTATGAAAACAACTTATGAAATGTGTGTGTAAGTTTTTTACAGCGTATTTTCATAAACTCTAAAGGATAGCTTATAAAAACAGCTTATAGCTTACTATATGAAAATAGTTTGACTTTATTTATTTTATGTATAAACATTTATATGATAAGCGCGTATATTATAACCAAACAAATATTTGTGATGTGTCAGTTTCAATTATATGATGTACTTTACTAATGCCAATTGTCAAAACCTTTTTTTTTCTTCAGGTTCTTTTATGCCTCCAGTGCTTGTATTTACCCTGAATTCAAACAGTTAGAAACTACTAATGTGAGTTTGAAGGAGTCTGATGCATGGCCTGCTGAGGTTTGTTGGTGATCCCTTTTGATTGTTTGATGCATGTTGGTTCTTCATTTTTACATTATGACTGGTATTGATGTGTTGAGTTTGATGAATATGTTTAGCCACAAGATGCATACGGGCTAGAGAAGCTTGCAACAGAGGAGATATGCAAACACTATAATAAAGATTTTGGAATTGAGTGCCGCATTGGGAGGTTCCATAACATATATGGTCCTTTTGGGACATGGAAAGGTATGCTCTTAACTGAATTGCAAATTTTGGTTTGTTCGTCTTTTCCAAATGAGTAAATTAGTAGACGTTTTTAATTTTGGTCAGCTTTGTCAAACAGGTGGAAGGGAGAAGGCTCCTGCTGCTTTTTGTCGGAAAACACTTACATCAACTGACAAATTTGAGATGTGGGGAGATGGTTTACAAACACGGTCATTCACTTTCATCGATGAGTGTGTTGAAGGTGTACTTAGGTAGGTCTTGGCTGATTTTATGGCTTATCCAGCTGTATTCATATGTTCTTTCTTGCGTTTCTCTGTTTGAATTACAGTTTAGAGCTTATAATTTCTATGATCGAAGTAAACAGAATTATCAAAGTAAACGTTTCATGTTTGTGTTATTCTAATTAGTTGTCAATTTCATTAAAATGTTCTTTACAAAATCTAGTTAAGCTCATCAATCAACATTATTGGATTATATGACTGACTATAAGATGGATTACTGGCCTACTGCTTCCGATAGGGGAGATGATATGGTGTCTATCAAGCAATTGTTTCATATTTGTTTTAAAATTTAATATATATTCTATGATAAGACTTGACATTTTGATCTATTGTTGTGTTTAGACTGACCAAATCGGACTTCCGTGAGCCGGTAAATATTGGAAGTGATGAAATGGTGAGCATGAATGAGATGGCTGAGATTGTCCTTAGTTTTGATAACAAGAACACTCCTATACATCACATTCCAGGCCCAGAGGGTGTTCGTGGTCGTAACTCTGACAACACACTAATCAAAGAGAAACTTGGCTGGGCTCCAACAATGAAGTTGAAGGTATTAATAATTTAGTTTGGTGAAAATCACCTTCCTATTCCTACTTTATGTACTATAATCAAAGTTTAGATTAATGTCTGAAGAACGGTCATCTCATACGCTTCCTACTTTCTTGTGTCTAAACAACTTTATATCCGATTTGGCTCCTTCGTCTTCTTCAAGAAAGAATAATGGAATGTTATGTTTTCTACTCATCAATAAAATTCCTAGTTGACCTTGTTCCCTCCAACTTTTTTATCTTAATAAACATCCACATGGTTATGTGTATACTTACAGCAGTATCTAAATTTTGATATTGTAGGATGGGCTGAGGATTACATACTTCTGGATTAAGGAACAGCTTGAGAAGGAGAAGGCTCAAGGTATCGATACATCGGTATATGGATCATCAAAAGTGGTGCAAACCCAAGCTCCGGTGCAATTAGGCTCGCTTCGGGCAGCAGACGGTAAAGAGGGAAGTGGTTAATTCACAGCAGTAGCTTACGAGTAAATGTTTCAGGCAAAGAGTTGTTGGTTTTACATTGCAGCTTATTAGAGGTCTGTGGTCATTGTTATTAGCTGTTTGCAGGTTGCTTATGCATAGAACATAATCCTTGATGTTCAATGTATTTATTTCATTTCATATCACCTTTTTTAAGGCACTTATCGGTGCTTGAGGTTGTTACTGCACTATTTTAGATCATTTGTTTTTAAGTCTCAATCTTTGATTAATAAGCATGCAATTGTTTTCTTCCTTATGACTTGTGAAGTTCAATGTATTTGCTATTCATGTTATTTCTGAATGTTTAATTATACCTTGTAATTTGTGATGGTCTTGCAAAATGGAAAAGGCAGTTGCTTGCTTGAAGTTGATTTGTTGCAATCAATATATGCTATCCCCTTTTGAAACTAATTTCTTTTTAAAACATCATCTTTCAAAAATAATTTTCACGAAAAAATATTCCAAACAGTTTCTCACTATACTCCACTATGTCACGATATTTTCTTAATCAGTTTTTGAGATTCTCTCACTCACTGATTAAGTGCTTAGTCTACAACTCATTGCATCAATTTTGTCTCCTCAAAGGAGTATATTTTTTTGACAAAAAAAAGAGTCCATTATGTTCTTTTGCGTGTCACCTAAATCCTATCTCTAACTATGAATCTTTAATAATTGAAGTACGAAATTTTAAATATAAATCATATTTGTTTCTTTACGGCCAAAAACACTGTTTTTTATCCTCCTGGTAATCAATGACTCAATTTGCTATATGAAGGTGTGCTTTCAGACCAAGCCACTGTTTTTTTACACTTGAATTTTGTTTAAAAGGCTGTGATTTTTTAGTATCAGGAGTTAAAAGTAGTTCTTTAATCAATTCATCTTCCTAATCCGTCAACTTGTTGAGTTGAATATCTAAAATTATTTGTCAACTTGTTGAGTTGAATATCTAAAATTATTTTGTATTTCAAGGTATTTACCTCATACCCTATCATATCAATGTTTCTACAACTATCATAGAACAAAGGAAGACAAAACGGGTTAGTTTGTCCCGTCTAATTCACTAAAAAAAAAAGAGTAATCACGAGGCAGGACTAAACAAAATAAATAAATAAAAAAAAACTTTTTTTTACACTTCTTTTTATATATAAATCACAATTCATTTTCCAATTTCCTTTTTCATAGAAAAAAGAATAAAAATCATTTAAATTAATCACTTTAATTTCATTCTTTAACCTCATGTTTTTAATAATTTATCAATTGACAAATTTATGAACTTTTTATTTTTGATATCATATTGACTTATTATAGGTTTTTATCTGATAAATAGATGTTTGGATAATAATTTTTAGTGTATTCAATAATTATAAATTTAGTTTCCTAAAATAGTCTAATTAAACCACTAAATCCACCGATCCGGCGTAAAAAATGGCGAGATAAAATTTTCAACCTTACACCTCTAGTTAATCCATCCCATCCTTTTATTGACGGATTAATAATTGGCCAGATTGAAACGATATTGTTTGATCCTCTTTATGATCCCTACATAGAATTTGTAATTCTTGAGTCCGAAATAATTTTTTATTTCTTAGTTATCTGATGAGCAAGACTCTATTTACTCTACCCTCAAAACAAATATATATTAAAGAAAAATAATTATTGGACACCATACATCGGGTGCATACTTTGAAAAAGACAAAATAGAAAAAAATTGTGATAAATGTGACATATTAGTATTCAATGAGAAAAAATACAATAAAAAAAAAGGATTGAATGAATTCTAAGTGTTGGAGATATTAAAATATAATAAAATTTCAATTCATTTATCTATATTGGTCAGTCTACCCATGTTTAAATAAGTTAACTCGTTTTACCATATTATTCGTCACAACAAAAACAACTATTTATTTGACAAGAATAATTATTTTTACATATTGTTAAAAGTTGTCACACGTACTACTTTTCTGTTAAAATTACTATAAAAATAAAATCCAATTCCAAGGAAGGGGAAAAAGGTTCCTCGTCGAAAATGTCATCGCAGAAATAAAACTATGACTAAAAATAAACTGATGTTTAAATATAATGTAAAATTCATTCAAAACTGGAATTTAAGTAAAGTGCAAAAACAAATCCTAAGAACGTTCATCATCTAATAATTCTCGTTAGGATAATATAATAATCCTCATTAGGATATCTTACTAAGTCGTTTAGATCATATATTTAAAACTATATTTGATATCACATTGTAATTTAGAAAAATGTATCGTGATACTAAAATACATTACAACCATAGTATAAAGTAATATAAAGAAGAACAAAATAAAAGTGATTCGACGTTGAACTCCAAAAATTGAAAGAGTGTTGTTAGAGGAGAATAGCCGAAAATGAAGAATAATTGCATGAATATGATATACTAGGATACCAACATAACTGAAAATATATAATGACATTGTAGTTGGGGCCGCCGCTAGCTAGTAGGTAGTTTAGCAATTGTGTGATACAAGAACAATACAACCACACACTACTTGTCCCTAGCTAGCTTCTACTCTTTTGCTTCAATCTTCACACTCAATCTTCACACTCAAGCTACTCCAACCTTTAATTTATTTCATTCTTCTTCTATTTCTAATTTTCATATGGTCATTAATGTATAGATTAATGTAGTTTAAATGGTACTCTCCTTTTGGAATACACTCGTTAACCAAAAGACATGACCTAGAATTATTTTTAAAATATGCAATGTGAGTATAAACTAATTTTCCATGTAATATAAAATTTATTTTTGCTACATCTTCATGCTTTTGTAAAAGTGTTTTGAAATCGAGTATATGACATAAAAAATGAAGATCTTCCGTTAATATCAATGCAAAACCAATTTTATATGGAAAATGTTGATCCTTTTGTTCTCAATTTTTGTTTCCCAAACAAATCTACATCCACAAAGTTTGAGATGATTTTTTTTATCAATTTTAATTATAAGCAAGGAAATGTATTTCACATCTTTATTTTGTTTGAATATTTTTTAACCCTAAACCCTAAACAATCAATCAACAAATTCGAAACGCAAATGGAACCACTCCGGCCAACACCCCCCTATACACCGGCCCATGCACAAACCAAATTCAGCCACCCAGTTGTAAAAAACACAAGAGTCACCAAAGACTTTACCTGAAAAACTTTTTCATTAGATTTGTATCATGTTGTCCACTATTCAAATTCTGCAAAAACACATCGGAAGGACAAAATCACAAATCACAAATCACAAACAAATATACCAAAACCACAAGAAAACACACGAGGTATACCTGTTGAGTCTTACTTCCAGTCCAACTCTTTCAAACTTTGGCCAAAATTTGGTATTAGCATCCGAAGATCCTCCCGCACTTTAGAAGCCTTTCAAAAGTATTCAACATAGTTTTAAATTGTAGTTCTAAATACACTACAATAAATTAATTATCTTTCATGTCGGGTAAGCTTAGAAAAATAATAAATACTACCACTATCATCTTTTTAATTAATATTCTATAGAAGATATTTTATTTTATTTTATTTTATTTTTGGAATTTACGGAGGAAGATTTTTGTAATTAATTCCAATATACAAACTTCATATTCAGGTCTGCCCCTGCTCATATATATATGTATATATATGATACCATGCTGAAATAATGATTTCTACAACACTATATGAATAATCTAATCAATTGAACAGAAAAGCAATAAAATGAATTTCGTGCCTTTAATTTGTTGCAAGCATCCAAGAGACAAGGATCGAGGTCTGAGGTGCAGGAAAAGGAGCTAGAAAACAACAGTGCATAATAACCACTTTTTGTAGATCTTCAAGTTTGGAAGAATCCTCCAATCCATCCATTGCATATATCAATGTCAAAATATAGATCTCAACATCATCCAATTCATTTTTAAAAAAAAAATTAGCTGATTAAACAATGCATATGTATATATATGAAGATGAGAAGAAAAAAAAGGATGTTTAGGAGAAGGAAAGTGATATATATATATATATACCCAGATCCAATCTAACTATTAGCTACAGCATCCTTATCTTTCTTTCTGCAAAAATCTACCAACATGAATTGATGCCAACTTATACAGCAATTCAACCATTAGGATTACATGCAAATATCTACCAACATTTATGTGTGTGTATATATTATAGCTAGGAATTACAATTTAATAAAATAGTAGTCACTCATATTTAAATCATATAATTAAGATCAGATCAAGCTAGAAGTACCAACGGATTGATGAAGAAACCTTTTCAATCTGCTAGGGTTGTGTGATAGAAAACAAAATCCTTGAGGGCAGAGAATCTGAAAACTAAATATATAATTAGGGTTTGCATAAATATATATGCTTCCAATCAAGAGGTGAAGTTGCCGCATGATCTATTCTTACCCATTACAAAAGTAAATTCAGATCATGCTGGCAGCTTCAACTCCTGAATGAGCACAATCGTCAATTCTTTCTTCCACAAATTAACTTTGTGTTTTTCTAATTCTTTGTCTATCTGTATATATTTATATATATATATCTTAAAGGTTGAGGCTGTGTATATAAAAATATTTAACACCAAATGAGAAGATTACAAAGTTATAGGCTGGCAAAAGCAAAGGCATATATAAGAAACAAAAGTATGAATATGTGAGTACTGTTTTTATAATTGTTCTTATTTTTTGAATATTTGTCTCGATCAATCTACGTACTGTGCTTAATTTTAAATTACATGCCTATTAGGCTATGTTTGGACCATCTCTGGTGCTAACTAGCTACCTAGTTTTGTTGTCCCACTGTGCCATCTCTTTAATTTTGTCTCATTTGATGTAGATAGATCACTATCTCTCTCTTTTTTCCTTTGTATTTTTCTGAAATTTTAATGTTACATGTGTCTTTATGTATATATCATATTTATAATTTACATATATGTTTTGTGGACACCTAATTTATCTTACACATACTATACTTAGTTAATTAATTACATACAAATTATATAAAAGTACAGTTAATTCAATTGAACAGGTAACTTATTTTGATCAAGTTCAAAATTATGGTTAGTAATGTAGTTAAAAGGGAGAACTCACATGTAGACAAAGTTAAAACATTTGTGAAAATGTGACAAAAAAAAAATATTAATTTGACTAATGAAAATGAAAGTAGAGTTACGAAGACCAAAACAGACATTAAAAATATTGTTATGAAATAAATAAATTAAGAGACTTAATGGCTAAGAGACTTGTTTTTCCATATAGCATGTTGATGTTATAAACATTCAAAAATAAAAATTGAATCTGATAGTCTTAAAGATATTTGATATGTGATTCATCAAATATATTAAGAATTAAATTTAAAATTGATAGTCTCTCGACGACAAATAAAAAAAAAATATAAGACTATATGCTTTATAAGTCATTCTTTAATCGGTGAGAAGAGACAACCGTCTATAT
>JBBPBR010000005.1:4668843-4686028 GCA_037974775.1 Cicer pinnatifidum
TAACTACATCTCCTTTAATCAAGTTAATTATTTCTATTAAAAATATTAAATTTTGTTATCTTATTCATCTTCAAACTCATAAATTTATAATTTATTTATCTCATTTAGTTTAAAAATCTAAAAAATTTATCAAACTTGTCATCTTCAAACCCATAAACTATCAAATTTATAATTTACAAATTCAAATCTATAACATTTCAAACTTAGAAAAATGAGAAATCCCTCAATCAATTCTTCTTCTTTAAAATTCTGATGTAAATCAATGATTCTATTCTTTAATTTTCTTCACAAAAAATTTTCTTTCCATCATCCATTTAACCCAACAAATCAAAAAAATTCATCAACCTCGTAATCTTCGAACTCAACCTCAAATCCAGAAGAAAAAAAAAATCATCAAATTCAAAACTTTCAAATTCAAAATAAGCATAGATGACATCAAATAAATGATTACATAAAATCCAAACACGATCTTAAAATAGAAAGAATCTATGAGTCAAACACACACGCATAAAAATATATCTAAAACACGACCTTATGTGACAACTGCAACACACGCACAAACCTACTTGAAGTCAAACATCAATAAAATAATAAAAAATTCAAACAACTTGAATCCATAAAATTGAAAGAAAATCTCTACATAACATTACAACGATATGAATCGAATAATTGAAAAGCATGTCAATCTTTATGAGCATTGAGTCTTATTTATTATCTCTTGTGAATTAACAAAAAAAAAATATTTTTTTGAGTTTAAAATGTGATAGATATGACTTTGAATAAAAGATTTGAAATGTTGTGTTTAAAGGTCGTAAGTTTGATGAAATTTTTAAATTTTTTGATAGAAAAATATCTCACTAAAAAGATGAAAAAGTTATCGTTTTTTTTAGAAATTAAATAACTAACAAAAATATAGTTAAAGAAAAAAAATTAAATAACTAAAATTAAATGAAAAAGTTAAAGGATTAATACTATATTTAAATATCATTGAATTAACTTCTCACTAATTAATTGAATAAATCTCATATGTTTAGCGAATTTTTCAAACATAAAGCTCATGCCTATTTTACCTTCCATCAGAAAAACAGATAGACCCACAAATCTTCAGGAACGTTATAATCAACTAGTAAATCATTTTTTGTATACTAAAATTCACCTCCTCTTTATGCAGATCAATGCATGCAGAATGCTTCCAAATCTAAGCAAAATAGTAAATTATTTGAATATGGACTATTCACATACCTCGGGGCATGTTCTCTTATGTGTCACGTGTACAATCTATGAAATGTTAATAGCATAACTAGATTAATAGTCTTAAACATTGTTGCATCTGTTAGAAAAGTTTCAAATAGTATAACTAGATAAATAGTCTTAAACATTGTTGCATCTGTTAGAAAAGTTTCAAATAACCATTGAAAAGAATAAAGTATTTTGTCCTATTGAACGATGCATCAAAAACAATTGTTCGTTAATGATTATTGAGTACAACAAATACTCTCTCAATGACTAATAATCTTTAATTGTCTTGTATTTGATATCACAAATAATTATATTACCAAAGTACTTTTAGTCATTTATCGTTTGTGCATCCGTCTAAATTATATTTCTATTTGTTCTTTAACATTCGTTTGAAAGTCATTAAAAAAATGGAAAAAAAGAATACTTTATTAGAGTCAACCATGCACCCACTTCATAGTACCTTCGTTCAAAGGTAATTCGTATGGTATTGCTTTATATAACAAATTATGTCTACCCTCTCATCTTGCTTGGACACATTCAGAAAAATATTATGGTTTTAACCATCGGCCAATTCAAATTTTGATGAGAGGGATTCATACAAATTAGAATTAAAAGAAATAAAAATAAAAAAATAAAAACTACAGACCTCGTGTGAGATCACCAACGTCATCTTGTGATTTGCGCTTATTCAAGAGCAAAGATTCTAGAAACACCAATGTATTTCTCATGTCCCATCCATCGCGAATCACATTAATTTATATTATATTAGATAAAAAAAAAAAAAAAAAATATAGCAATAGTGCAATGCTCTAAAATAAAGGCTAGTCAACAGTTGGAAAGTCGGAAACGTGAATGTTGGGCAACCGTTACTTTTATATATCCTCCAACCTCAATAATCATATTCTAACATAAATTCATTTGTTACTACATTCTATTCATTCTAAATTTCAAATTCCAAATGAATATAGCAGTTATCAACAGCGCCACCGTGACGGATTTCGTCGACGACGCAACAAATTTCGATAGTTTCGTGAAGGAATGGTTTGCAATGATAGACACCAATGGCGACGGTAACCTTTCGCGCAATAAAATCCGTGATGGATTTGGGATGTTTATGCCTTTAGGTGCTCATTCACAGCCACAAGAAGAGATGGAAAGTGTATTGGAATTAATATTCACAAGATTTGATGAAGATCAAAATGATTTACTCGATCTAAACGAGTTTAAATCATTAATGACCGAGATTATGTATGCTGTCGCTCGTGGCATTGGTGGTTCTCCTGTCATTGTTGCTCTTGAAAACGGAAGTTTGCTTACGAAGGCTGTTCAACGTGAATTGGCTACACAATCATATCCTTCATGAATTTCTTTGCTTCTTTAACATTCATGTCTTCATTTTTGTCATTTAACACATAATCTGTAACCATATATATGTTGAACTTGCTTCCATCTAATTAATCTGTGTGTATGAAAAATGTCTTCTCTTGAGAGAGAGAGAGAGAGAGAGAGAGAGATAAAGTCCACTTCTATGATTTTTTACTATTCAAAAATATTCTGCAAAACTCTCCTAGTTATGCTTATAGAAATTGATTTCATGATGGATTTGACAAAGTCACAGTGTAGTCATTTTGTAAAAGCTACACTACATTGTTTTTGCAAAACTCACTGTGTAACAAAGACTGAAGTGTGAATGCAAAACTTCATGATATTCAACTAACCGGTTTTTCGAACTTAAAAGTGAAAATCTGCAAAATTGCTTCAAGAGCAGAAACGTTCCAACTCTCCACGTGCCGAATGATCTGTCAAAGAAAAAATGTTGTAATTTCTAGTTAATATGGATCTCAAATCACTTTAACTGGTGGAAAGGTATTAGGCGAAAATATTGAGATTGATGCATTTTGATTCTGACTTTGAAATCTTCATTCAATTCATAGCAAGTGCTTCCATCAATAGCAATCAGAGGCTTCCAAGGAAGCTTCAAGTTGGTCCTGCATAGGAAACAAAATGCAGAAATTGATAATTTTAATAGGGATGTGTAATGTTAAAGGAATTGACAATTCTAAAGTGAGGTCAAATAACACATTGAAACGTTAATGATAAAATCAACCACTTTTATTCTAACAGGTGATTGCTAAACAATTTCTTCTTATTAAAGGAAAATGGATGTCAAATATAGATTATTAAATTCAGGGATGTCATTGTTTCATTTCTTTAATGGAATAACACCACATGGCAAACTCGCAGTTGATAATGACATATATAGTTATTTTTCAAAACATGTTGAGATTGAGAGATTATAACAAAGTGTTTGAAAAAAAGAAATTCAGATGTTACATTAACTTGCTTAATGAGCAGGGTAAGTACCTCAATTTCCAATATGCACGCAGGAAATTTGTGTCTGACTCAACATCCTGCATTATGAATTTATATATCATGAGTGAAGCACTTTTTAATTCTTTAAGTAAAAAAGTTTAGTTCAAGATGTTAATGTCCTTTGGGTTGTAGTTAGATCTAGTGACTGATAAATAAAATTCAATAGACAATACGAAAATGATAGACCTTCCCACTCTTTAAATAGTCTTGTGTAATGTCATAATTTTCATTTTACAAGGGCAAGACATAATATGAACTTAACAAAGAGGACCTTCAAACTTGATGTAATACAACTCTTTTACATCTCTAGAAATTAATCATTTTTCCACATATCTATGGGACCGCCCAAAGTCAAAACACTAAAAACGAGCATCACATAGCAATGATCATATATGCTAAGTCCAATGTTTCTGAACATGAATTAATTCTCTTCCACTTAATGTGAACCTTCTTTAACTATCTTCTATGCATTAACTAAACAAGTCACGTGAATATAAATGGTTTTAATGAGAAACATCACACCCTTAAACTGAATAGTCTATCAATATGGAATAGCCTGTCTCGTGTTGACAATATCTGGTTTTACAGATAGTATAAAATGTTAATATACAGAGAACATTTACCTTTTCGATCTTTAGTAATCGAATCGACGCACATTCAAGGAAGGGAACAAGCAATTTCAAGTTGCGCGCATATAACTCCCTACCTGTACATAACCAGACATCATAGCTTCAGCTAATTGACACATTTTCAACTCATGGTTCTTTTTTTTCTCCTAAGCTTTTATAGTTTGTTAAACATTTGAAAAGAGGAAGAGAGCAAAAGCACTGTGCAGGTAGGTTGCTGGTGAAGATGTCCACTCTTCATCAGAAAGACTAGCATATTAGTAGTTATTGGTAAAGTAAAAGCCATGATTCTTACCACTAAACTTAATAGTTGGATCTTCAAAGATACAGTTTTGTGCATAAATTGAAGAAGTGAAGTTCCCTAAATGTCAAACAAATTGAGACAATTTTAAGCACAGCATGATTTCAATATGCATAAAAAAATTGGGAGATAGATAATAACATACCAGAAAAGAAGCCGATGTTAAATTAAATGAGGCTAAATTAGGGAGTAAGAACAATTTTGTGAAAAAATATTTGTTAAGAGGGAAATTGATGGGGGGAAAGAGTACCTGTGACAAAATAAGCATTGTCATAATCAAACTTGATGGTGTTTAGAACATCATCTACACTTGAAACTGGGAATTCACTGTTCTGTTTCTCAACATCACTGCTCAAAATGCTGCACATTAATAAGTAGGGTCTAGGGAGTAGGATTCACTCATCAATTAATAAATACATATGTTGATGAATTAGTGAATAAGAATGCAGATTGCCTTAGATGTCATTTGCAACATGAAGCATCGACACAAACACAAACAGGTAGCCGCTGATAACAACTTAATAAAATTTAATTGATTGAATAAAACTACATGTGTGGCACACGTATCAGTCACTAGACACACCAGTGCCCGAGCTTCATAAACAGTATAGATACCTTGTTTGTTGGGAAGGAGTGAAAAGCCTGAGGAGCTCAGTGACTCCGCTGACAGCAATCTTCAATAGTTGAGATGTTTCATTTTTTTCTGTTTTCATGTTATGAATTGCACAAGTCTTTCTGCTATTGGGTGTGTTACTCTTTGAGCAGTGTTGTTTACGTAACTGTAAAGGTAGTGCAGGGGATGTTCCTTTGAAGCAGCATATTTTTGCCATTTCATACAACTTCTTTATCATCCATTCATATGATCACTTAGATATTTTCTCGGCTTAGTTTGTGGATTTCAGTTCAGTTCACCATACGTTTGACAATCATCCATCTTCTGACAATGAATTGAAAGGAAAATGATATCACAAACACTAGCTCAACTAATTATGTGTGTGGCCAAGGCTCCATCTCCTAGTCACTTTATGGATTAATGACAATGTCATAAAGTCGTCAATCAATACTTTACGTTAGCCCATTTTTATTTGGACTATTAAGCCCAATAAAAATATTTGTTCAACTGATTATGGCACCATAGAAGTGGGTATATGGTGTTTCGATGAAAAGCTACGGTAGGAGATCCAAGTTCACATTTTGTAAAAATAAATGTTTGATTATTATTAAGCAAAGATTTTACGCTGTAAACATTGATTTGGCTAGAAAGCGACAATAATTTGTTAAATGAAAAATTAGACAGAACTTTATACCAAGCTTACTTAAAAAAAAATCCAAACATAAACATCCAAACTTTATTCCATTGGAGTTATTTAAGTTGGACTTTTATCTTGTATTCTAATAGAAAGAAAAAAAGATATTAAAGTAAGCCAGACCTGATGACTCAGTATCTGGTCAAGAACAAATTCCTTTTGAGTTACCTAGCCCAATTTGGGCATATGTATACAACATACGCACATTATTTTCTATTACTTAAAATGTTCAAATTCATTGAGTAAAAAAAGTTTAAATTCATTTTATCCTTTAATTGAAGTTTTGGAACCTTCATCGATCAACTTTTTAAAGCATACTCTACATGTAAAAGTTTGACACTGATATCATTGTTATAATTTTTATTGGTTTGAGGGGACAAAGTAGGAGAGTGAATATAAGTTTATAGAGACAGAATTTATGATTTACTCTATTATATGAATCCGCTTATACAGTTATCAGATCCTTGAGCATTAACTCATTATTATCTTAATGCCAAATTTCAGTCCAAACACAGCATTAAGAATGTCAACCACCGGATACAAATCACAATTTATAGACACCATATTTCACTAGTATAAACACAACACTACTTGCTGCAATACAAACAATTTTGTAATTGCTTTTTGATTAAATATACAACACAAATTGTTACATGCATAAAAAACAAGCTTACTTCGAATAAATATGACTACCTTATCTGAAAATTCCTCTCATACTAGACTCAATTCATCTTTAGTATTTGTAAATTTAATGTCGTCTTTAAGCTGTGCAACAAGCTCCTTCCGCAATGCCACCAATTCTTCCCCGGCATCACAGATATAGGCCGAAGTTTGCCGGCCGGATAAGGTTGCACCTTCCATGCTGTCTATGTAATCCTGAACAGATCAAATATTTCAGCGGGAAACTAGATAAAATCAATAAAAGTCAGCAATATCAGTGAAAGAGCTCCTCAAAGTGTTGGCATCAACTGGAAAGTAAAGTTCGTGGATAGAAAGGTTGAACAAAAAGTCAATAGGACAGGTTAAAACATTTGATAAATTTGAAAAAGCTCTATCCACAGAACGAAGTGGAATATTGGTAGAGTTTGTTTTAGGATGAAGACAAGCACTGTAAAAATAGTACCTACTGGCAACTAATACAAACTCTTATGAAAGAAATGTGCATACTATATTTATTTTACCCTTATATTTTTTTACAAATGCCATTAAATTCACTCCTCTATAGGATCTCGTATATTTCAGCCCCAAAAAAATTGGCGGCTGCAAATTTGCGGTTACAGATAAGCACGGGTAAAATGTTAGTCAAGAGTGTGCAAAGTATTTTGAACTTACCTGCTTTGTGTAAGAGCCAGAAAGAAAGAAATTCTTCACTGGTGTCTTTTGGTCAGGTCTAAATGGATCTTTACCGGGTCCCTCACGGTACAGAGATTGGCCAATTTTAACGACAGATGACCAAGTCACTTCTAAACCTTGAGATGATGGGAACAGTGATATAACCTGGCAACAATTTTTTATATCAATTTAGGATGCACATGAAAAGAATAACAGGTACCAAACATTTTTTAACTTACCTGTTTTGCTACCCTTGAAATAATTTCTTCATTTGGCAAGGGCATGTATGGATCTCCTGGCGTCAGAACACATCTGACAGATGAAAAGAAATTACATACTTAGAAGGTCAACAAAAATTAAATATTAAATGAGCATATGTTGGACTTGAAATGGGGGGGAAACAGTAAAGCTGGTGCATTCACCTATGCTGGACTGACGATGCAACCATTGCTTAACATGGTCACCTATGATTTATGTATTAATTGTTGAAAATGATAATGGTAGTTATTAAAATTTATAGCTTTGGTAAATTGTAACAATAGGAACTTATGAAGTATGAGGAACATTAGAATATATAGTCCCATTGAAACTATTAGGTTCCTAACTTACAAAAATGCCCTTATAATTTGTGTGTGCTCATGGAGAAGTTTGATGAGAGAGCTTCTAAAAAAGTTGAGGTGCATAAGCTAATTAACTTATGCAAGAAGTTATAACTTAGAAGATTCATAGCCATTGCAAAATCATTACAATATTCCCTTTCCTATAAGTGCTTTTGGAAAAGTTTTCCAAACTAGCAGCACATTAACTACAAGTTGCATGATGAAATGATGGTGAAATTTCATCTATTGCATAACATACTTTATTTTTTGACAAGCATTGCATAACATACTTAGTCATGGGTGATATGCATACAATTTTGGAAATGAAAACAGTAGTTAATATAGCTTTGGAAACAATAGTAGTTTGTGAAGCATGGTGAACATTATGATTGTAGAAAATAGTCCAATCATCGTAAATATAAGTAAGTTCTATTTATTTTCCCATGTATCTAAATATCAGTATAGTGAGTGATAAACACCCAAGAAACTCACAGAAGTCTCTCATGGAATTAATTCTCAAACAAATCAACATAAACGACACTTACTGGAGCAATGATCCTTGTCCCTCAATGTAATAATCTTCAGGAGATGCAAGTGCAAGATCTGCAAAGCAAGAAAAATCTGCATCGGGAGTATAGAGAAGGTTATCTAACCCAGTAGCTTTCCTCAGTTGCCTGTCATCCAGAATGTAAGGGTTCGTAAAGAAATTAAACAATAATGATCAAAGAAAAATATATCATAAGTTGTCTTTGAAACAAAGTATCTAATTTTATCGTTTCTATATGAAGCCTAAATTTTTTAGAATTACCTTGACATTTCTATATTCTGCAATTCTGTAACCCAACCATTGTATCTGAGTTGCACTGTGACGACAGGAACTCCAACCAGTTCGTATATGTTATTGAAAAACTCCTTTTCCCTCCACTCTGATGGGATTAATCTTTTGATTCCAGGGACATCACAGGCTGATATCAAGTCAATTCTAGGTTAAGGCATTGTAAATTGTTGCAGTAATATGAGCTCAATACAAAAACCAAGGCAAGTAAACTACTAACCAGCAACATAAGCATCAGCTTCCACAATTTTCTTGGCAGTAGCCTAAGAAAATAAATAGCAAGAATTTGGGATGTTAATTGAAATCTAACCAAACATGTAAATATTTTAAATAGAACTGATAAAGCATATCACCTTTGACATGGAAAGTCCGGTAACATAAGTGCTCCCATCAGCAGATTTATCATAAAGTACTTCTCTGCATCCCCACCTAAGATGGAACCTGTTCCAGCAATGAATGAGAATCTATATTGGTAGAAATTTGTATGGTGATGATGATGGTAATATTCTCGCATCCGGATTATACCTTCCCCCTCTATCTGTGATGTACTTCTGGATAGGGCCACTCAAATAAACGTCTGGTGAACCCTTCAGCATCCGCAAAAGGGAAGCCTCGGTCTTCGTGGCAAACAATGCAAATATGGTTAGCATGCAACGGGCACTGATATTATCACAGTCAATAAACCCAAGGGCATAGGCAACTGGATCCCACATTTTTTGAATACTTGTGCGCGTGCCACCTTTGGACATAAACCAGTCTGAAAAGCTAATCTGCAAGAAATGCATTCAATAGTTAAAAGACAGAAGATTTGGTATACGGTACAAAGTGAAACAACAGGCTTAGATTTGGTATACAGCCAAGGCCGAAAAAAGATCCATTTCCACTTGCTGCATTGTATGCGAGTGCATGTGTATGAGACTATGTGGTGCACACACATGTGCAATGGGAAAATGTAGTAGTCGAAATATAAAGCTAGAAATAACAAGAATCATTTGGAAAGGGACCAGAAATAACAAGAAAATAACATCCTCTTACACTATCCAAATTCCTTATGTCCCTCAGTGCACCATCCGGATCAACAAGAGCTCTGACAACTGGACTCAGTGCGAGAGCCACAGCATTTCTAGCCTTATCATAAGTCTGATACATAAACAATATGTAAAGTTAGATGCAATGATAGCCCCATGGAGGCAGAAACGCGTACACACAACTATAGTTTTTATTCTAATGCAATAACCTTAAGCTGATTTGTGGTCAAAAATGCTCTTATCCCATGTAATGGTGCCCCAACCGGAAAGCGAAAATCTAGTTCTGCACTGTAAAGCTAAGTTAAGAACAATGCATTATGCAACTATTATCTATTCATACAAATAGTGCTCTCATGAATAGGAAAAATCAACAAGAAAATAATGAACAAATTGAAGCAAGGTATTGCAATTTGCAGCTCATAACATACCTCCAATTTGACCCCCTTTGTTTACAAAAGTGTGAGTGTGATCCTTCACAAGTAGATTGTTATCTGCACCCACCTAGCACCAGCATGATGAAGAAAAAGTAATCCAATTATAGATTGGTATGATAAAAATGGACAGAGCAAGAAAGCCAATAGCACAGATTTGCCCAAAAATAGGGAGGAAGAGTACAACTGAAAAGTGACATGCATTTGGGCTGCAAGTAAAAATTGTTTACCTTTTTCATTAATCGGAAAAGATTGTTGTAGCAACCGAAGAAAACGTGCAATCCCATTTCAATATGATTTCCACGTTTATCAACAAAAGAACCAACTTTGCCACCAATAAAAGATCTTGACTCATATATATCCACCTGAATAGGAGAATATTGAAAAAGAAAAGATAATGAAATACAATAAATTATCCGGATATCCTGACACATTCAACACCATGATTACAAAAGAAAATGCATCAAAGATTCACTTCAGTTTTCTTCAAAAGGTAACTTCATTGTATGCATCATAAAAACATCCAATTGCAAAATATTATATGATATGAGCGAGCCATTAAGATAAAGCAGACATAGAAGGAGCAAAACCTCGTGCCCTTGATCCAAGAGTTCCACTGCAGTTGACATGCCTGCAAGCCCAGCTCCAATGATAGCAACTTTCAGCTTTGGTCCTCGATAATGTTCAGGCTCTGGAGGAAAAAGTCCCTTTGGTGCTGGCAGGTAAAAGTGAAACATTTCTTTTGTCAGACTTTCAGCTTAAGAAATGTTACATAGACTTGGTAAATGTTAATATCTACAATCAGATACATAATCCCACAGCACAAACCAATTCTCATACAGAAACATCCACAAACAACCACTAACAATTCATGTCAAAATTAAACATGGCACAAGAATACACCTTAAGCTTGACACAATTCTGTGTAGGTATATAGAATATCACTATTTGGATAAACAACTTAATTAAGTGTTTATATCATAAAGGTTTATCATATAAGTGCTTATTTATAAACAATTTGTATAACAAAATATTAAATAAAGTCAAATTAAGTTGTTTTCAAAAACTATCCTGAAGACCTTATGGAAATAACTAAAAAACAGCTCATGAACGTGTCCTTTCCACAAGCTCTCCAAAAGAGTCTCACACCTCAGTAGATAAGTTCAAATAACTAAGTGCAAACATGTCCTAAATGAAAATGCAACCAAAACTTGTGATGCTCAGAAATTGGCAAACTTTTCATGGTATTTTTTTAATCATCTAATTCGTGCAACACACCCAAAATTACAAATAAATATAAAGAAAAAGAAAGAGAGTTTGAAGGGAAAAGTAGCATCTGAAAATTGAATTTGAAATCCACATAATTAAGGGGAATTTTCCATTCCGGCAAAAGTGTAATGATATAAAGAATAGAATTAGAAACAAGCAGTAAAAGCGAGTACTAACCTTTGACACTCATATCAGAAACATTAGAATCCAAAGAACAACGAACGCGAGCCTTGTGGCTATGGGTTTTGGTGAAACGGGTAGTACGGGTGGGAATAAAGAATACAGAAGAGTCTCCTCCTCGAGTTGCGGAGAAGGAAGTTGTAGGACAATGAATCAAAGAAGCCATCATCAAGAGAAGGGAAATGAGAAATGAAAAATGAAAAATGAAAAATGAAAAACGAGTTTAATTAGTTGTTAAATGAAACAGAAAGTATGGTATATGTCAATATGGTATTAGGTGTATGTATGTAGGAAAGAAAGAGCATGAACCGAATGAATTGAAGAGTATCTTGGTAGGAGATGCTGAGATTGCTCAATTTGTCTACTAGTTAGTTGAGAGGATTGGAACTTGTTAGCGTCTGAGTGGTAATAAACTAACCCACATCAATTCTTTATTTTTAAGGGGAAATTGGGTATTTAATGCAACTTTTCTTTATTTTTTTATATAAAAGTAAATAAATCAATTGAGTATTACTATGGGTTAATTTATTAATGGAGATGCCACTGCCTCTCTCTCTCTCCCATTAGCGATAGATAATGGAACAACAAACAACATATAAAATACTTCCTTCATCGTTTTTTCTGGTTGCTAGTGGACAGCGGAGATATCCACTTCCACACTTACTAACGTAAACAATGTTATACTTAAACGTACAAATTCTTAAAATATAAAGTTACCCTCGTGTCACTTGCTCATATTTCGATTTTTATGAAACACACTCATATAGAGATATTTATGGGTATGAGTCAATTTACAAATTTAGTCACACAAATCAACACAACTCACATTTTAACTCAATTAATTGAAGTTTAAGTCTAACTAAGTCATCCTATTTAAACTCAAAGGTATTTACTTTGCGTCACAAGTTTTATATTTTGAACTCACAAATCAAATTTATTAACGTAATTTATATATTTTATTATTAAATTTCTATTATGGATGGATAGTTATAATTTAATTGTTAGATTTAATTTAAGGATTTATTGCTAATTATATCGTTGTTTGTTTGTTTTTTGATGTATTTTATTTATTGAATTATATGTTTTGAATAAATTTTATAATTTGATAGAATTTAAATATTAAAATATTAAAATTTAATTATATTTTTTATAATAAAAAAATACAACTCAATTCAGTTTTAATTGAATTAGTTTGATTTGAATTTAAAGTATAAATTGCAAGTTGAGAATTCAACTGATTCAAATAAAATTGATTGATTTAATTATTGAATTTGATCAAAACTAACCTAAATCTACTAATTTTTTTTTTTTTATCCACGGCATCTAAACAAAAGCGAGACAATTGTAGGATGTGTATACGGGCTCCAAGGTTAGGCCCACTATAACGACTAAGTGATTCAACGGACAAGTCCTTTGCTGTGGTCCAAGTTCTTTGCTTGATTTTTGTTACTATTTTACCAACTTAAATTCTTTTTTTTTTTATCATTAGAAGATTTTTGGATAAAAAAAGTTTTTCAAACGTTATTTGAAAACAATTTATAATATTTTTCTATAGGAAAATTTTAAAAATATTATTTGATACATAAGAGTAAAAAAGTGTATATCGAAAACTTTTAAAAAAAATTTCCGATACAGTAGAGATTTACTGAAAAATTTCTTCACAAATTTTTCGGTACACATCAAATAACTTTAATTGTAAAATAGATTGAATATATTATTTATAAAAAAAGTTTTTCGAAAACGTCATATAATCGAAAATCTTTTTTAAAGTCTTCTCAAATATATGTTGTGTACCGGAAAATTTATAAAAAAAATTACTATTTTTTACCAAAGATATCAAATTATAAAATTGTGAAAAACTATAAATTTTAAAATTTATACAAAAACAAAATGATCTTTTCCTTACTTTTGTGGAGATAAAGGTTAAATATGGAAGCGTAGACTAAAACAATCAAGTAGCAATAGCAAGACAACAAATATGGCCTCCCAAAAACAAAAGAGACTCGATATTACTCTCAAAATGAAGACTTATCTCCAATTATAAGCAAAGTACTGGTTCACCTCAATTACAAGCAAAGTTCAATTAGTTTAACAAACATAATGACGTTGTTTTAAAAATATAATTGCGCTAATTTTTTAGTGTTGTTGGAGATAAATATAATTAATTAGGGATAAATTAGTGATTATATTTTTTTCTTCATAAAATCAAGAAAATCGAATGCATTTAACTATTGTCTTTAATAACTGTGCAAGTGTGTATATTTATTTTGTAATTATTGTGGTAATGAGTATTAAGAAACGTCTATAAAAGAAAGAGAAAATAATTATTTTATTTAATTACATTTATTAAGCATTAATTTAATCACCAACACCATTAATTTAAAGTGGAAAATAATTAAGCAAAGTAGTTAAATAATTATTTATTTAAAAAAATTTAATATTACATTGATAATTGAGAAATTAAATAATTATTTATTTTGTGACAATATTTTGTTTACTCATTTGTTGTGAGAAAAATACTCTTAAATTAATGTTTTAATGTTACAAGGATATGACAATTAGAATACATCGATGTAATACAAATTTAAATTCTTTTAAAAAAAATGAATATACAAATAAACTCACATCATTTATGTTAATAGTACAAAATAACGTGTTTATAAATATGATAAAATTCAATAAAATGGGATAAAAAGAAAAGCAACATACCAAGACAACGAACAAATCAAAGTTGCACTCACCCAACAAAAAACACCAAAGAAAACTAATTATATGAGAAAATCACTTATTTAGATAGATGATTACGAACAAAAAAATAGTCTTAAACTACCATCTTTGAAATAGAGGGAAAAAAAACTAAGTTTTTTTTTTTACTAATGTTGAGACTCTAAATAATTTTTTAAAAAATAAATTACATTTAATTTGACTTATCTAAAGTAAAGCACTGATAAAGTAAATGATTCTGTAATTATATTATAATAATTCATGATTAGTCATGTGTATAAAATAATAATGATTTAAATCAATAATTAATATTATTCACTTTATTTTTATTATATGTTGTTCACGTTAGATGAGTTAAATCCATTTACATTGATAATTGCATTTTTTTTCTTCATAAAATCAATAAATTTAAATATTAATATAATTTGTTTGTATTTAAAACAGAGAATACTCTTAAAATCGTAAAAACAAATACTTTTATAAAAAAAACGTATAAGAGGGAATATCTATTGAATTAAATTAAATGTATAAATTATAAGATTGATATAAAAAAAATAGATGTAGAAATTGCATTAGAAAAATAGATGCAGATATCTAAAATTCGGTGAAGAAGTGCATAGGATCCGACTTATGTGTGCATGTGCTATTGTTGACCATAAATGATTAAATGCAACCTATACATTTTTTTGAGTAAAAAATGCACCCTAACCTCCGTACAGCACACATGTTCAATTTACATTGTCTTTATATTTTTTATATAAAAAAATTGTTAAGTCTATATATGAAATATTTTTCTTCTAAATGGATGTTAAAAAAAATATTTGAGAAAAAGATTCATAAATACTTATAGTTTAATTGTCATGTATTCTTGACGTAAATATGACTTATTCAACACGTTATGAGATCTAAAGTAAAATTATCATAAATAACTTTTTTAAAAGTTAATAAATAAATTATTAATATTTTATTTAATAATTATAGAAAAATTATTTGACATAAATCATAGTATCGAAAATTAAAAATATTTGAATATAGTTGTTGGAGATTTAAAGAGTTTTTAAAATATATTATTGAGCTTTTATATCTTAAAAATATTAAAATAAAAAATTTATTTTTTGGTGAGGTTTAAAACACTGTTATTATGCGTCTCTATTTTAGACTGACTTTAAATATAAATAATTTTATATTGTTAAATTATCACAGTTATTACAATAATCAAATTTTGAATTATTTTTTCAAAACTAAAACAAACCGATCAAATCATATATAAATGTTCATAGTTATTTTTTTTTATTAGTGTGGTATATTGCATGCATATATTATTTGTTGATTTTTATTTTTTTTCTAATAATACTTATAAGTTTAATTAATTTAATTTTTTGTTATTATTTTGTATATTCAAACACAATTAATCACTGTTAGTTATATTTATAATATTAAATTTTAGTTTACTACATGTTCTATTTTGTATCAAATATATAATTTTTTCGTGTTATTATGATATTAATGTTAATATAATTTATATATCCAATAATCCATCTAAAATAAACCATTAATTATTGAATCAAAATTTCTCAAATGTGTCATTCAAACCGAAGTCAACGAAGTATTGTCTCTTGACCCGATAAATTGTTGTTTAAACCAAACCAAAGTGTGAATCCAAATGCATTTAAGCTTAAATTTACTGCATCTTTACCATGACATGATCGATCGCTACTATAATCAAACAGTCTGTGACTATTCCGCGCTTGATTTTGCCGAAGATAACAAATCTGGAAGGAAAAAAAAAATGAGTCCAATAAATTAGATTTGCATATCATAATGGGTTATAATCTCTAAGAATTGTAATCTCCAATGGCCAATACTCCATCGTCAAGGAAGGCCTTGCTTTTTTCTCTTACCCTTTTCATTTGTCTGTTTTATTCAATGTTGGCTACCATTTGCTCATATGCTATATTTTTCAACCTTTGTACGGCGTTTACGGAATCTACTAATAAAATACATTTAACGTGGACACATTGTCAAGGAAGGTTTTATTTTTAACTCTCTTGTTCTTTTTTATTGTTGGATAGCTTTTTCTCGTTACAATGAGGTCTATGCTATTTCTTTTTCTGTAATAAATAAAAGGGGCCATACTCTTTGAAGTGTACGGCATCTAATCTAAAAGAATCAACCAAAAGATATCAAATTTGATTTTTTATTGGAAATCAAACATGAAATTTTAAAATATATATAAGATCACGGTGATATTGATCCATAGATCCTTATTAAGATAGATTCATCTGATAATTTTTGTTTTGTTTTTGGGATCACTATTAATGATAAGAATAGATCGACAGAGGTCTACAATTTAGTTTAGATCAGCGATTTAATTTACGTCAGTATTTAGTCAGACTATATTTTTTTCTTAAACATAGAAGGTAAATGCTTTTTAAAAAAAAAAAACTATTTAGTTATAATTACTAGACTATATGTTACGTAATAAGTCTTTTAGGTCGATTTATTTAAATAAATATAAATAATATTTTTTTACTGCTATAATTATTATATTAAATTTTGATCTTTTTGTTATATATTCAACTTTCAGTAATTTATACATATCAATCTGATTTACTTTTCTTCATCACTTTACATTCAAAAAGTATATTTTATATATGTTGCAAATTATTCAATGTTCTTCCTAGTTAATTGGCTAATGTAAGTAGTATGGATTGAAGAAATATTAGTTATAGATTGAAAAATTATGAGATAAATAGTAAATATATTATTAACATGAGAAATATTAGTTATAAATTGAGAGATCATGAAAAAAGTAATTGACACATTACTAACATAATTTTTTAGAGTGGTATAACCTAAATACACGTTATTTTCTTCTTCAACTAAAAGATGTATTTTTTTTATAGAAAATCTTGTTGTTATTGTAGAATAATTGAAAGGC
>JBBPBR010000005.1:4697979-4721028 GCA_037974775.1 Cicer pinnatifidum
AAATTATTAATTAAAATTAAAATAAAGGACCAAACTCAAAAAAAAAAAAAGATAAAAGAAAAAAAATTAAGTTAAGGGACCACATATATAATTTAGCCATAATTATAAATGAACTGTTTAGCCAAAAAAAAAAGTTTACAATTGTCATTTAACTCAATCAAACTCATAAAACAAAATTAATGAAAAAGGGATAGAAAATTCGCAAAACAATTGACCAAAATACACGGGTAAAACGATGTAAAAAAAGATCTCCCTAAGAGTGGATCAAATTTGTGCTAGCCCAATTAGTTTTAACTAGGGTTTCGTATAAATTTAAATGCTACCTAGGGTTTTCTCTTTCTTCTCCCCTGTGCGCGCGCGCTGAGTGTCGAGCATTCCTTGCCTCTTACCGGCACCGGCGCTGAACAACATGGCGTTTACCATCCGAACCAGAAAGTTCATGACTAACCGCCTTCTCGCTCGGAAGCAATTTGTGAGTTTCCCATTCTATATTTTTTTTCCAAAAACCCTAATCTTATTGATGCAGTGGATTCCTTAGCGGGATTCTGATATTATAAGAATATGCTCCTTCATTTTGAATAGTTACTTGTGATCATGCTTTTTTGAGTTTAGTGTATTGGCCACTCCTTATTGAATCAGTTCGAATTAACTTTTAATATGATTTCGGCGATATATTTCACTGATAAGCTATTTTTTATGTGTGATGCAGGTCGTTGATATCCTTCACCAAGGGATGGCCAATGTTTCCAAGGTAATTTCTTTATGATTTGTTATTTTTGAATTGAATCTGAATGTTTAAAACTACCATCTTGCTAATTTGATGATACATCAGCTTAAACTGTGTTGTAGTCAAAATTACTTCACCAAACTTTATAATGTTGCTGTGTTTGGTGTCCAGGCTGAAATAAAGGAGAAACTTGCACAAATGTATAATGTGAAGGACCCTAACACTGTATTTGTCTTCAAGTTCCGAACTAATTTTGGAGGTGGAAAATCCACTGGATATGGTTTGATATATGATTCAGTTGAGAATGCAAAGAAGTATGAGCCCAAATACCGGCTTATCAGGGTGAGTTTACTCTGCCTTTTTTACTTAAGGGTGGTTTTCATTTAAAATAATGGTCTTCATATAAAATAATGTTGCACTCTTTATATTGCTATTGCTTCTATTTTTATTTTTTGTATTTTCTTTTGAGAAGAGGGGGCAAGGATTTTGATTTGCTATTTCTTGTGGTGGTTAAAATGTTTCTTTTGTTATTATATAAGCAATAACATCTAGTGGTTTTGGAAAATCAATTTGTATGTGTATTTAGAATTCACATCATGTTATGGACTCACATTTTAGTTCAACTGCATTTTGATTTAAACTTGTTATAATTCGAGAGTAGATAATTTCTCAATTTTCTCACTTGCATAGTTTACAAGCAATTTCTATTTTGAGTAGCTTTTCTTGAAAATATTTAGTTTCTTGAATTATTTGTCTAGTGTTGTCCATTATAAATAAGATTTCAAAGGTGCACTGACAGTGTAAAACAATTTTACACCATCCCTCCATCATAGCCATTCAATCTGCCACATCATACTATGCAATGTTTAAATCAAATGCAGTTATTTCATTAGTTGTTGTCGTGGCAAATTGTTATTGTTTGATTGGCACACTTTCTTCTGTCCTCTTGCAATTCTAAATTAACTCTGGGCTCATTGTGCTTGTCAATTTAGATGTTGAATCTTGACATACCATATATTTTTTCAATTTTCACTTTGTTCTTGAATCTTGATGGTATTTAGATATATAATTTATATTCCTTTCTTTCCATAACTTTTAAACCAACGGGGCTATGTTTAGCTATAGCGAAATTAAAATATCCTCTTTCTTAAGTGAAATCTATCCACCCTTCGTTTAATTTCAAGTTGATATTGTTTTAAACCTCTTAATTCAAGAGTAGGTATATTCTTATTTTCTCACTCTCTTATTTCCCTTTGGAGGAGCTTTACCAAGAGTTATGTAGTCTTTTGAATAACTTGTCTAGTGCTGTTCCAATTGTTGATATTATTTTTATTGTCAGATAGTCTCACCTTTTTATTTGCTCTTGCAATTCCAATATTTACTATTGGCTCATTTTTCTTGTAAATTTTGTTACTGAATCTTGCCAATCATATAATTTTTCAAGTTTCAAGTTATTGATGTTATGTTATTTAGAATTATAATTTATTTTCATTCATTTCAAATAATCTCATCTTATCCAATGTTGATTTCTTTTACTATATCCAAACTATAATCTCTTCTCTCTATTGCAGAATGGACTTGATACAAAGGTTGAAAAGTCAAGGAAGCAAATGAAGGAAAGAAAGAACAGAGCGAAGAAGATTCGCGGAGTGAAGAAGGTAATGCGTACATTGGGTCTTTATAAATTTTTCATCTTATATAATTTGTTTCATAAAACAATAACCTCTGTTATATGTTTTATTTGCAGACAAAGGCATCTGATGCTGCCAAGGCTGGAAAGAAGAAATGAATTTTCAGATGTTTTATTATAATATTAAGGTTTTCTTGTTATATTGTTAGGGTCTTTATGCTGTTGGTATTTTCTTAAGACCATATTTTTGTCTTATATCTTCCTACTCTAATTGATATTCAGTTTAACTTGAGATTCAGTAACCAGCAGTGTCCAATTTTGACAGTTGTAAACAGTTAATTGATTTTAATACTTAATCGCATTGTTGCTTGGTTTGGTTGCTAAGGATAGGTCATTATTTGTATGTTTATGGCCCAAAATAATCGGTTACAAGCTTACTTAATAGTCTGCCTATAGAAATCTTCAATTACATGTTCAATTGTATTTAAGTGGTTTAAAGATTGTTTGATATTGTCTAATATCTTCTTTGTGATAAATGTGCAATCTTGCGGGCGTATTGTCGTATTTGAAAAGTTTGGTGGTAAAAATTGTTTCGGAGTTGTTTTAAGTTCAGGAACTGTGTAAAAATCTTTTTAATAATTTGTTTAATTAAATATGTCTTTTTTTTTTTTTATTATAGTTGAAGGAAACATTAATGAAAATTAATGCAAGAGCATTTACCGGCTCTCTAACACTAAACATTTAACTAATATACTTAGAGATATATTTATTAGTTTTAACAATAAAAATCATGAACATTTTTGAAATATAAAAATGTGTAGATTTCAACTAGCAGAAGAGATTAAACTTCAATATTTAACGTCAAATGAATGAAATTATATCCGGTAGAAAAATGTTCCAAATTAAACAATTATTTTGAGCGTAAAATTAAATAGCATTGTCGTGTCCGTGAACCTATGATAGCTACAAGACATTTGGTTTGTCACGAATGGATTTTTTGTTATGTGTATATGGTTGCGTGGAAGAAGATTTGTTCCTTCATTGTTCAAAATTAAGGTATGAATGGAGTTACTAAGATGGATGGGTTCTGGACGGTTGTCCAAACTACCTTTAATAAAACTATAAAAATTTAAAAGAATTTTTTTTAATAAAATTTTCGGTAGTTATAAATGAAAGAATTTTTTTTATCAGAAATTTAAATTTTCAGTAAGTATAAATGACTACTTTTTTTATCGAAAATTTCAGGATTAATGAAATTTCCGGTAGTTATAAATGATTTTTTTTTTTTTTACCGGAAGGTAGTTATAAATGAAAGAATTTTTTTTACTGAACTTTTCGAGAGTACACCTAGAAATTTGAAAATTCCGATATTGATTTATAACTACATAGAGTTGTTAAGAAAATAAATTGTTATTTTATAAAATATTTGCAATAAAAATAGCAGAGTTGTTAAGAAAATATGTTGTTATTTTATAGACAAAATATTAGGAACACGTTGTTTGTTTGTGGCACATTTAGAGAGAAAAAAATGCGGTTAAATAGATGAGCCAAAACAAACAGTTATATTATAATAATTTTTTTTGTCTAATAAATAAAAATAATAATAATGATAAAAATTAAATTTAATGTATTTTTTTCTTTCAATTTATAGTATTTTTTTTGGTAAATTAAATTAAATAACGTACTAGATTTTTTAATTTGAAATTTCCGGTAAAAAAATTCTTTAAATTTTTACAGTTTTATTAGAGGTAGTTTGGACATTTTAAACATATAACTTTTAAATGAGTGGTATAAAATTAATTGAGGAGGTAAAAGCCAACTTTCTGGGTTCTGTTGTGCTTTTGACAAGAATGTAGAGGCCCGTGCCCATCAATTTTATGGGTCTATTCAAAGTTTGGTACATTTTGGATGAATTTGTTTAGTATGTATATTTTTAGCAGTTTTAAAATAAAATAAAATAAAAAACAAATAGCACCGCTGAATTAGATCATGTTTTCTCAACAAAAAGTCAAAGGCAGGTTTACTACTAATAGTGGGAGCATTTAATTTTGTTTAACCGATCGAGTTAGTCAAAGTTTCTCTGACGCTCTCTATTCATCCAATTCTTGTACCATCATCATCATGGAGAAGGAGGATGTTGCTGATGCTAATGGTAATAACTATTGATAAAATTCTTCACATATTATATCTGTTGATTTTGCTTCTATAAATGATAATTGATTGATAAATGATAATTTCTATTACTTGAAATGAACTTGTATATATCATCTCACGGGTGTTGTTATTTTCTCTTGTTATACTATAACAGATGCAGATGATAGAATCACAAATTCCTAACAAATGCTGTTGAGGAAGCTGAATGTGGTGATGGACGTCCATTTGGTGCACTCATTGTTCGAAATGATGAAATAGTTGTAAGCTGTCATAACATGGTTTTAAGAAACACTGATATCACTGCTCATGCTGAGCTTATTGCTATAAGAGAGGTAAAATTAATATTTATCTTTTATTTTTCTTGTTCATTTGTGTAATCTGGCATGCCTATAAAATGAACTGCTTCTTAAAACAAAGAGGTATTGGAGTGTTAATCTTGAGATCATGCCGCTTTAATGTCCAACAATTGAGATGAGTTAAATGAGGGATTGGTTTTACTATTTTTCATTAGTTATTTTGTTAGTTTTTCAGTACACCTTTGTCTCTTCCTATATTCTTTGATGTGGCTTAAAACTATTTATACAAACTAAGTGTTTAATGAACTTCAAACCCTGTCTAGAACATCCTTGTCCAGACTTGACCTATACCTAAACTAAACTCCAAATTATAAGAGCTTCTTTCTTTAGAAACCAAAGGGTTAAGAAAAAAAATGGTTTACACAAGCATCGTGTCATGACATCTAGATCGGTGTAATCTTGACATGTTAAACAAATAAATTGGTGTTTTATTTCATTTTGCTAAATCAAAATATCAAACCAAATAATCTGAAGTTTGTGTTTTCTTTAATATTTACGTGCCTTCATCTACTATCTGCTGTCTCTCTTACAGATTTGGATCTAAAAATCAGAGTGTTTTGGAAAACACCATTGAACAACAAATTGAGGAGGTTGGATCACTGGATGTCATATTATGTTGCTGAAAGTTCATTTGGTTTGGTCTACGTTTAAAGCTTTCATATGACTCGTTACATACATGTATATATTGCCTAGTCTACATATTTTAAGGCTCTAATTAGTAATTATATTTGTATCAAAACCACAATTGTTTTTCAAAACATACCTATTTTCTTCTTATTATGGAGCTCATGTTATAATTGGAAGTTATCTGCAGGCTTGTCTAAAGCTGAATCATATTGACCTCGTTGACTGTGAAATCTATGCTTCTTGTGAACCTTGTCCAATGTGCTTTGGTGCCATTCATCTTTCAAAAATTAAGGCAAGCCTTCAACCCCTCTCATTTTCTCTTGACACCCCAGGTCTCTCTAACCTCTGTTAAATTGATCACATATTTTATTTTATTCAAATCAAGCAGAGATTGGTTTATGGAGCCCAAGCAGATGCTGCAGTAGCAATTGGATTTGATAGTTTTATTGCCGATGCACAGAAGTGAACCGGTCTTCATCAGAAGGGCCGATTGGAGATAAAAAAGATAGATGGTAGTGCTGCTGTAATTGCAGAACAAGTATTTGAGAAGACAAAGGGCAAATTTACTCTCTTGTGATTGCTTTAACTATCTTAGTAAATATGAATATCTTTTGTGGTTGTTGTCATATGTTATTTTAGAGAGCATGAATTAATAGTCACTACCGTATTGTTTTTTTATTGGATTGATAAAATAAAATTATGAAAATATTTTTATGTACTTGTATTGATGTCTGCAATAAAGATGCACCTGCTATTGCTAATACAAGTTTTCTTGTTGGCATTATGCTTTACAAAATGGTCATTGGTAGTTAAATTTATGCATGATTTCTTTGATTGTTTGAGAGATGCATAAGTTAGAAGGCTACAAACAACAACCCATCATGCAAAAGAATCTAAGCTTCTGGTTCATATATATAATACAAAAGATTACAGAATTTGGAGCTATTTTACTACTTATGTTACAATTCATCCAAACCTATGTATTGAAGAAATCACAAGCTGCTTGTGCACATCAGAGAAGAGTAAAACCTCATTCAACCTAAGCCAGACCTCAACTCCTCCAACCTAGCCTTAATTTGTCCCTGCAACAACTCCAACCGATTCGAATACACCTCCAGCTCCAAAATCTTCCGCTTTAACCATTGCTCATCCCTCACTTCCCCACTGGACGGCAACTCGCCGAGTGGCTCTTCCGGAGCATCATCCAACAATTCCTTCAGAAATGGTGAGAAACAGGACTTCATGGTTTCCTCAATGAAGCCCTGTATACTAGCAGCATCACCATTGTTGTCATTTTCTGTGTTCACATCATCTGTTGTTAACCTCACACGCTTGTGCTCCCTTTTGTCTGTTTCATCACAATTGTCAACATGTTCATTCTTCATCTTAACATTGTCAATAAGATCAAGACTTTCTGAAACAGGTCTAGATTCATCAACATCCAAAACATCATGGTATGTGTCATTGCCCCAAATCTTGTGCGAAATATCGAAAATGGCTTGATCATGGGGGATCTTAAAAGAAACATGAACCTCTTTTCCTTTGTCCAAAGCCATCTTGTGTTTTCTCTTTAACCTACGCAGTTTCTCAACAAGCTGGTTCCTATTGAAATCTGCACTTAATTTATGCATAACGTCATTATAGAAGGAAGCTACATCGCTTTGAAGAGTGGTGTTTGTTCTTCCTTGCTGCTTAATGTAATCAAAATATCCCTTTAATAATTCCATCTCGTCCTGTTTGGTCCATAGCCTCTGATATTGTCTAAGGCCTCCAAAATACTTGTAGTTGCGTTGCGGTTTGGAGCGTGTTTCTATAGAGGTGTCATCAGCCATGGAGGCGGGGTTTGTGTCATCTGTGGAGGCGGGCAAGGCCAGCGTCACAGCGGGGGAGGCATCAGAAATGGCAAGTCCAACGGGAATGGTCCCATCAACATCATATGGACTTAGAAAATGGTCTTTGTCTTCATCATCCACATTGTCCATTTGGTCGTCGTTTTGAAAGTTTTCATGGTCTGATTCGTCATTGTTAATGTCAACGTTTTCTTCTTCAGATGAGGAGGAGGAGGAAGAGGATGAGGGCGACAGAATCCAAGAAACCAATGGTGAAAGCATTGTTGAAGAGAGAACATACTTTCCCTTTTCCGCATATTAGAGTATTGAACTCATTAACGGTTTATTCGTTGATGGTAGTTATACATTTACTATCAATAGAATCTTTATCTATAATTCCACACTTATAAATTGAGGAAACTTATTTTCTCATTATTTTCTATAGATTTTAGTATCTATTACAGCTAGATAAATCATGTGGATATTCACCTAATCTACCACTCATTGCTTTCATAAGCATGCAAATAAAAGCACAAATATATATAATCCAAGTTAAAATTAGGATACTGTATTTGAAAAATCCATTTGGGTAATAAATAATGAAAAGTGAAAATAGATTAATTTGTATTTCGCATTAAGAATTTCGTGTTATGATAAATGTTTTATTACAAATTGTGACAGTTGCAGTGTGAAATTCACATCATTACATTAAAATTATTTGTACTATAATAATATTGTTTAAATAATTTTAATGTAATATTGTGATTAATTCACATTATATTTCTTTGGAGTACTCATTGTATTTCACTCAATCAAATGAGTCATTTTACTATTCTCGAGATCATCTTAGATAAAATTATTAAGACAAAATTACAAATAGAGTGTTTTGAGAATAAAAAAATAGTTAATCAATCATTAATCATGATTATGATTATATTGCTATTTAATTTGTGTTTTTGAGTGATTTATTCAAAGATATGTGATCAAATACATTCATACAACAATCAACGATCTCGTCATGAAAGAAATCAAGAACATCATGTCTTCCTTGAATTTGAGATTAATTAAAAGAACATTTTGGTTTATAAAAGAACATTCTAGTTTTTATAAAAGAGCATTCTGATTATTCTTTTTTAAAAATAGAAGTAAAACAGATCATTCTCCATAGTCCAAACCTCAAGTTAAAGAATATCAAGCCTACTCAAATCAATAATCAAGCTTATAATTCAAGCTAAATGCAAAAAAAAAAAAAAAAAAACTAGATTGATGTCTAGATTGTTGAGTTGTGAGCAAGGACAACAAGGACAATGGTATATTGTTGTTGCACTTTTTGCAAAAAGCTCAACATACTTCTAGACAAATAACTGACACGTTACAATCATTCAATCACTCATCCACGTTTTCCATACAACATAGAACCAAGAGCGTTCTAGTTTTGTGGAGGAACATTTTAGATCAAATAACACACATGTCTAATAAAGTTCAATATGGAAAAACAATTTGTTGAAGTTCAATAATGACTATATCGACCTTTTTAAATCATATCCTCATATACAAAAGGAACATCAAGGAGAAGCCAACAACAAGAGTTTTTAAGGCAATCCTTCCATACTTAAACAATTCTCCACACAAGCAAAACTCCAGTTCTCCCTTATTATATTTAAGGATCTCTTTATTGAGTTATTACTGATAATCAATTTCAAACAAATGTTGAGTAGATTTTGATCCTAAACTCTTTTATCATATATATAATTTAAAACTCAAGTCTATCTCTCAAGATAGGTTGAGTATGTTGTAAAACATTAAATTCTTAGTTATCAAAAGGTAAATTATAAAAATCTTTTATGGACTGAAAGATAATTGTAAAAATCATTTCAAAGTTAAAAGGTGAATTCTGAAACTGAAAAAACTCACAGATTGTTGACGTAGTCCATCTTGAATGAACCATACGTTTTTATGTGATCTTCTTATCCTAGTTCTTATTTATTTCTCACTAATTAATCAGATATCATCTAGAAATAATCTACTTTATTTATTTTTAACTCACCCAAAATATTATAGACTTTTTGTTAGAAACCAAAACTAATTTTGAGTTAATTTGAATTGAGTTCGTAAATTAAGATTTAAAAAAAAAAAATTACAATTCAAACTCTCCTTCTTTGTGATTGATATTGCTACTTAAAAAACCTCTACACAAATTGTCAATTCATCACAAATGGACTTCTTAAGTAGCAAAGTTTGCATGACATAAGAAGGAATGACTTAAATGACACATTTTGCCAAAGTAACTGCCAACAAGAATTTTGATCTTCCAAACACAGCCTCTAATTAATCTTTATGAAGCACAAATTGATAGGTATATCTAGCGACTCTTTTGTGGAGAATAGGGACACGTAAGTATTTAGCTAAATTATGTGTAGCTGGGATACCCAAAACTGCACCCAAATAAACTCTAGATTTGTCTTTGGTAACTTTATGACCCGAGCTTCTACATGACAAATTTAACATTGTATTGATGATAACTTTTGTCTGCTCACTATTAGTTTCAACAAACAAAATAAGATTATCTACAAAGACTAAATGAGATATTGGAGAACGTATTCTTTTAATCTGAATTGATTTTCACACATTATGATTAAATGCAAGAGAAATTAAATGAAAGATTATCTCAATACAAAGTATAAAGAGATAGGGGGAGAAAGTCACCTTCAGAGTATACTTTTTTTTAGATTAAATTTATCAAGAATCTTTCCATTCCAAAGTAATTGAAGAGTCAATCTAGAGATGCAGTACAAAATTAACTCAACGAGTTGATGTAGAGATGCAATACCAAATTAACTCGACTAGCCTATTTGACATTCCAATGACCACCAAGGTATGTTTCACAAACTCTCAATTAAGTCTACCATAGGCCTTTTTAAAAACAACTTTAATAGTCATATAAAATGTGTTACACAACCTAACTATTTATTGATAATCAAAGAGATAAGAATACCCTCAAGTTTGTAGGATTGTGGATTTCAATAAATTATTAGTGTCTGCAATTTCATATACCAATTTGATAGAAAAAGAGCAGAAATAAAATTGAATATATTTAATTATATAATAATTATATATTTTTTTAAAAGAATTACACAACAATTATCGTACTCTTATAATAGTATATTACAAATAATAAATTAATAAAAGTAGAAAAGTTTTACTAATAGAAAGAAAAATAAAATTGGAGCTAAAATTACAACAACAAAAATATTTAAATGATATGATAAAATAAAAAAATAAAAATTGTGTTTGCACGTTTACATGTCTAGATTAATTTTTTATAAATAAAATTTTATATTTTTCTAGAGAAAAAATTAATAGAAAATAGAAGAAATCTTTTTTTAAAAAAATTAATTAGAAATGTATTGTTTAATTACGGTGATTTTAATTATATAATGAGATAATTAAATAAATTGTTGTTATTTTACGGTATTATCTTTATTTTTAAAAGAATAAGTAGAAGAAATCTTATTAAATTGGTTTTTTTTTTTTTGATAAAAATCTAATTAAAATTGATGCGGGAATAAATAAAAATCACGTGGGCTAAGTTGTTTGGTCCACTCCCTAAACCATGGCACCTCGACACTCCAAATTCGCATGCTTATGCTTATTCATATATACCCACCCAACTTAACAGACTCCAAACAACAAAACAAACATCGTCACAGGCCGTCATCACTCGCCACGCTCTTGCCCTAACCAACTCCCCCTTCTTCATGGCATCCTTCCACAACGACGTCGTTTTCTTCAAACAAGAATATATCGAAGACGAATTGGAAGAGGAATACGACGAAGAAGAAGACGACGTCGTTTTAGGCGAACCAGACGAAGAAGACGACAACAACAAAACTGAACCTCCTCCTTCAACCTCCTCCGCCATCACCGCCGTCATATTAGCCTTGCCAAACGCAGCAACAACCGTCGTCGACGATTCCCCTGAGCCAAAACGGCAGCACACGGAGGAGAAGAAGTCAATGGACGATCCGCGGAAAATGTTCCAGCGTCTCTGGACGGACGAAGACGAGATCGAACTCTTGCAAGGTTTTCTCGATTACAACGCGAATCGAGGAACCTCTCATCACAACGACACCGCTTCGTTCTACGATCGAATTAAGTCGAAGCTTCAACTCGAATTCAACAAGAGCCAGCTCGTCGAGAAACTCCGAAGGTTGAAGAGAAAGTACCGCAACGCTCTTAAAAAAATCGATTCTGGTAAGGAGGTTAATTTCAAAAGCCCTCACGATCAAGTTACCTTCGAAATCTCGCACAAAATTTGGAACAGCAAAGCTCCAGTCGGCAATCCCGTCGAAGATGACGACGAAATCAACCCTAATCCCAACCCTAACCCTAATTCAGGTCATACAACGCCGGTAAAGAATGAGCCGATCATTGAGAAGAAAACTGCACAATCAAGGAAGCGATCGCGAACAACAGCATCAACGGAGGAGAAGCGTGAGTTGAATAATTCTCCATTGTTGAATAATGATAATCATAATTATCATAATCATAATCATAATACTAATAACAATAATAGCAAAAATCATGATGTTGTTGATGGTGGTGATAAATGTAACGGAAGGCAAAACGTACCTGGTTTGATTGAAGAAACTGTGAAGAGTTGTTTGACGCCGGTGTTGAAGGAGTTAGCGAGCAGTAGTAGTGGAATTGGGAGCCCTTATGGATTTGGGGGAAGAGGGTTTGGGGTTGGAGGTTTTTCAATGAACACTATGCCATTGGGTTTTTTGAATTTGGGGAGTGGGGAAAAGGTGGTTGATGAAAAGTGGAGGAAGCAACAGATACTGGAGCTGGAAGTGTATTCCAAGCGATTGGAGCTTGTGCAGGATGAGATCAAGGTTGCTTTGGATGAGTTGCGATCATCAACTGGAACTGGAGTTAGAGGAGTCAGTAAATTTTAACCCATCAATTGTTAATAGCATAGCTAGAGAGCTAGTGATTTTCTTTTACAGCTTTTGCTTTTGATGATGATTGCAATTTGCATACAAGTACAACAGTTCAATAATGTTATATTTTTTTGTTTAGAATTTTCTTGTAGAGAGAATTCATAATGCAGAGGATTATTGGTTAAAACGGGAATGTATTTTGATGTGTTATAAAGTATTCAATTGTGACATAAATTAAACTCTCAAGAGGTTTGCTTTATCCTTACATTGCATGGTAATTTTCCCAGTGGCTTTGCGTTTGGTATTTTCAGGATTTCTGTACTTTGTAGGATAGTGATATACTCATATACAATGCCATTTTCTAATGTTCAACATTAGAAAATTGTTTGTGATTATGGTGTCATCAATTGTGGTTTTGCTGACAGTACTGGAGGCATTGAAATCAATTGTGGTTTTGCTGTTTAATTGTGGTATTCTGACATAAATTTTTGTATCTTGCTAACAAGTATTCTGCTTTTAAAGGCTTTTTGTTAAAAAATAAAAAATTTAACTTGAAATGTTTTCCAAAACTTTTTTTTTTTTACTAAAAACACATATTCATTCATTTAAAATTATCATAATACTTCAATTGAGAATAACACATACAAATTCGCTAAACAAATTATGAATTTGTGAATAAATTCACAACATTCTAATTAATAGTATTGGTCACTGCAATGCGATAGAAAAAGCAAACAATGCTGAACGAAGATGGCGAATTAAAAAAAAAACACGAAGAAAAATAAATTTATAAAAAAATTATTTATTTAAATAAAATAATAAAGAAGAAACGATACATAACAGTGGATTATTTTGGATAAAAAATGGCGTAGAACCACATATCATCTAAGATTCAGAAGAAAGAGAGGATGAGAGCGGCTAGTTCTTTATGTTAGCTTTGGTCACATTTTTTTTTCTCTACTCGGATAAAATTGTGTCAACGTTTATTTTGTACCAAAATAAATAAATTATAGCACTCTTATTTCAATATCGTTTCTTTTGGAAATACTATAATCTAGTGACAACTTGAATGGATTTGAATCCCCTCTATTTTAACTCTTATTTATATCTCTCTATTTAATATAACATCACCAAGAAAAGAGGAAAATGAGAGAATCTAAATCCAATTATTGTGAGAGGTAACTTAAACAATACAATTATTGTTTTGATTATTTTTTAAAAATTAAATAAAACGAACTATCTTTTTTTACGGGGGGTGAAAGTAGTTTTTTTAATGAGACAAGAGGAATTACACTATTACAAAGGAAATGACAAGTGTTATCCTTTTCTGTTTTTTTTTTTCTAAGTAATAAATATACGATACAGAATACAGGTGTTGGACATATGACAATCCCAGATAAGTCTCCAACATCCCCCAGTAGGAAATAGGAATGTCAAATTCTATTCACATAAATAAATTATGTACAAGTTAAATTATAAAGAAAAGTTACAATGCGGGACTTTACACAATTGCACTGATTCCTAACCGGCGAACTGATGTTCTCCACCCGCCTAATCAAATTATCATATAAGGCTTCAAACATCATTGTTTGGTCACGCGAATCACATCAGGGTATCAAATATGCACCTGAGACCCATTATAGAACTAGGATGATGGAATCCAGCTCATCTGCAGTCAAACACCTCCGCATTCACACATTTGGATGATTAATGGACGTTCAATCAAGATCAGAGATTCCAGATTCAAACTCGATATTTTAATTATAAAATAAAAATCTTTATTTTTTAGATCTTCTAATCTTTGATTGAATGATCACCGATGTCCCGAATGCGAGGTCCTCTAAATGCTGGGAATTTGAATCTAGGATCTCCATAAAGAGAGCATATCTTCAATTCAAGGAAAGAGTGGAAACTAAGACATAAAACACAAGACAAATAAAACTCACAACCACCACTATTGATTCCCACAATCTGGTGTTACTTGGGGCACACGTGTTTTAACTTGGTAAACCTTCTTCATCTTCTTATCATGAGACCCTACGCCAAATGAAGTTTCCTGACGCCTAGTATACATTCCATTTACAGGTGCTTTATTATTCCACTTTGGAGGTGGTATTGGACGGACCATGTTCTGCACAAATCGGGGTTCCAAATTGGTTGTTGGTCCAGAAATTGGCAGCCGCGGTGGCTTAGGTCTTGATTTTTCCTCCATTGTTAATGCAGAAAATCCATTCTTCACATTTTGGAACTGTTCTTGATGCCGTGGCCTATCTTGTATTCTAAAATTCTGTCTGTCCATTTTCCCGCTGTTAGATGAGCTTGGATATCTATGCCTAGTCATTATGTCATGGTTATTATATTCACCATAGTAACTGTTTGTGTTCTCGCCGTCATATTTTCCATATCCAGATGGTCCAGATGGTGATTTAATGCCATGGTGATTATATTCTCCATAGTAACCTCCTTGGGATGTATTACTCCATTTAATGTTAAGGGTGTTTTTCACAAGACGATGAGCTGCTTCTCCTAATTGAGATCCAGTTATAGCTCCAGGTACTTGTGGCCTGTTAAATGCATCACATACATAAAAGTGAGGCCATGTTTCATATATCTAAAAATTCACATGTATAACTTGAAAGGCATTCACAGAATTTTTCAACCTCCTCGACATCGATTTTACTGAATTTTCCATGCATAAATTACTTGAAGAGAATATTGATCATGATTACATCTTAATTATGCCAACACATGGCAATGAGTAATATGGCACCATGATCATATGGAACATTAAACTTAAATATTTTGTATGTTTGAAACCTAGCCAGCAAGAACAAAAAAATTATATTGCCGCAACTTGACATCCTCATTAGATCTATTCTCACCTTTCCCTGCCTTGCAGTCCCCGACCAACATTGTCTTCATGCCATAGCACAGGAAAAGATTTGATGTCGATGGCTTTTAATATCTGCAAAAAGAAAAAATGTCAAAGTGTAGTTCGTATAAAATAACTGATCCAAGAAGGAACAAAAGAGATCATTGAGTGAAACATAATATCCAAAACATAGATGATTCCATCCATGCCAACTATCTGAGCCTAGTTATTGCTGCAATTAGGTAAGTGAATAATTAACACTCAGAACTCCATCTTTGGACAAAGTATGAACCAATAAACCTTAAGTCAGATGCTAAGTGTGGTCAGCATACACAAACCTTTTTGGGTATCACTACACCATCCGGAGGTTTTGGGATGTGTCCATGTCTACAAGGATGAAGATATGTAATATTTCTGAAATTCAAGAACACTCGACATGAGTCCGCCACCAAAGATTTTAAAATAGTAGGCAAGAATAGAAGACAAAACGTACAAGACTTGATTACACTCTATATCTGGCAATCCATCAATTGGAGACGGTACAATAGAGCTCAAAATGTTTCTCTCACATACCCAAAGAAATCCGTTCATCCCACCACTGCTAACAAATAACAGAGACAACAAAACAAGCATATGAGCCTCTTAAATAGCTAAAGGACATTCACAATGATGAGTGATGACCATTGACATTCACCAACCTAGCATTAGTGTCAATTGGTGAAACAAATCTTTCATGGGTGGGTAATTGACCATAAACTTCGTAATACAATAAAATATGTGAAGCCAAATGATGTGCTCGGTTGACATAAAGCAAATCAAGCATCACACTATTCCGAAGCTGTTCTTCCTCCTGCATCTAACAAAACAGAAATTGAGCCATTAAAGGCATAACAAAGAATCTAGAAATCTTTTGCTGTTAAACATGAACAACACTTTAATGCATCTCACAGTTACCTATCCATTTGAAACATCTTTTGAAGAGCATAAAAGATCTAAAGCAAAAGCTTCGAGCAATTGGCAGCAAAAATACAATAGAGGAATAATTAACCATTAGCACATCTATTTAAAAATGACTACAGCTAATCAACATTCAACAACTCCTACTAAATAGTTGCAGTTGCACTCCTCCTGGCAGTTCTGGGCACACCTAAATGCAACTCTTATCATAATTCAAGAGTTTTTGTAAAATAAACAAATAAATAATCTCTTGAGAGAAACAACTCTGATTAGTTTGCAGAATCCTATGTTCTGCATAATCCTAAACATTAACACTTCCTGATGAAACCCAGAAGAATTGACAGGCTTGATTAAACAGCATATTTTTTTGATAAATTTGAAGGCAACAATTTTTGACGACCTACCATTATAACACGTAACAGTCCCCCCTCCCTTCCACACACACAAACAGAACTTACCGTTAATGTGTCTTCAAGTTTCCTTGTGGCAGCAAGTAATTTCTTCTCATCAATAAATGGCAATTTAGCAACACCCTGAAAAGAATCCCCAACAGTAGTTTAAAAAATCAACCTTAACCCCTGGTTAATTCTAAAACAGTTCCGATGCATAAAAAGTGTTATAATACCTGCCATGCAAATCGTTTTCCATTCATATCAATCTCAAAATCTGTCAAAAAGGTATCCATGTAACACCAGAATAAGAAAATATGTAAAATATAGTAGAATACAAGGTTAACAGAATAGTTATCTCACCAGCAGGGTAGAAGTCAAAAATAGGTGATGATGGATCATTCATCAAATCCCTATATTTTTCAGGCAGTGCATTTGAACTGTAACAAAATTAGTCAGTATCAGCAGGTAACAGAAAGCAAAGCATTAGAGATCTAAGGACATGAGAGAGGAAGAACCTTGAAGCAGGTAGAACCCCCATAAGCTGATCAAATGGTTTGAATGGCTCTCCCGGGAAAAAAGTTATTTCTAGATTTGTTAGATCATTAAGATCAGAAGCAAAAGGAGCATAATGATATGGGTAGTACCTGAAAAAAGAGTAGAAGTCAATAGAGAAAAAAATGAACAAATGGTCATGTATGGCAATTCAACTAAAACGAAGCAGACAATCCTAGAATTCACACCAATTATCTAAAACCAACTCAGACAGGAAAGACTATATCCCAGTCATCAAAGCAATCCAGTCTATATCTATTATGTTCGTGAGTAGCACTGAAATTCACACACAATAGAAAGATGCTAGACCTGGAACGCATACAGAGACATTTATCAAGTCACACTCACTTAATTTAATACAATTATGAAAAAATAATGAATCCATTATTTAATACTCTCTTGACAGAAGAATGTATAGTATTGCTCTCCGGAATGAAAGAATGACAGAATACTCGACCTGGATAATTAGAGGAACCTGGAACCTCTGTAAACCAATTCCAGAAATCTCATCTAACTCCTTTCTGTTTAATTCCTCCTTTTAATACCTATGGTCCCAAATCTCTATCAACTAACTAACTATTGACAGATGCAATTACAACAACTTTAATAATCCCCTCCTTATCCTAACTGCTTTTTGGTTTCCTCCCAACATAAACCTGTCTAATAGAAAGCATTTTTCTATCACATTATAATCAGATCATCTTAATTACATTATAATATCCATATCATCTTAATACATGCCTATCCATTATACTAGGAAGACGATTAAACATCCATACTAACAGCTTTCGAGCCCTAACAAGTCCAATGAGTTGGACTTTTCTGATAGAGCAACAGTGGGATAACTTCAAGGTTTTCTGAGCATGAGTTTAAAAGTGCAGTTGTCCCCCAAAACATGTTGGCTTCTATGATACTAACAGCATATGATGTCATGTAAAATTACCAATCTACCAAGTCAATCATGAGGAAAAAAAACAGCAACTGATAACACATAACCTATGTTCTATAACTAATAAAGAAAAAAATTAGCACCAACCATTTCCATGAGCATACACCATTATAGTAATACTGGCAAACCCAACAAAGGCCTTCCACATATTTCAAAACCTACAAGGACAACAAACACAGTAATGCAAAACATATTTTTCCAATACCAAGAAATTAATGAGGATGAGCAGGATAGTTGTCACAAGGAAGATAAATATTCAAAATCAACAAACCCATCGACCAATAATAAGAATTTGCATGAAGCATAATCTGAATCTACATTGGATTGTGAGAAATATATATCCAGTAAAATAGTTGTTGTTAGGTGCAAGAACGAATTTAATTTACACGAGTATCACTATCAACAGATCTAACCCATACGACGGCAACTTATTTGCTTGAACAGATTCCCTTTTCTCCTTTGGAACCCAGGAAGAGGGTAAGAACACAATTTCAAGACCCCCCAACATGTGTCACTGTCAAAAACACCAGTTCAGAAGGGGGGAAAAAATCTTATACTTGTATGATAACCATTTTAACAGAATAAGTGAGAAAATTTGAAGGAAATCACACCACACATATGTATACACGCATTTCATGAATCAGCTACCCCAAAAGCTCAGGTTATTAGGTGAAGACGCCTGAATGATTTTTACAATATATGTATAACACAGCTTCTCATGCAATGGCTCTTTGTAAATGAAGAGTGGCATGCACAAACTTGCCTATCTTGTACTGAAATTTATTTTTTATTTGAATAATGAGGCGGCAAGGTTCAAATGCTAGACCTTGTTCATGGAGGCTTCGTTACCATATGATGAATCAGCTACTCTAAAAGCTGAAGTTATTAGGTGAAAACATATGATTTATGAACGGTTTTTATACGATATCTCTGACAATATATCAGAGTCCAATATATAATGTAATGTGATCCAAGCACAGCAAAAATTTGACAAGGTTGATTTTTCGTGAAGTAAGAAATTGACAGAACTTACTATATCTTTCCTAATTTTATCAATCTCATCCGGACTTGATACACCAAACTTTTCAACATAATACCTTTCCTTGTATCCAGGCTCCCCTAACTTGACCTGAGAAAATAGGAAACTTTCAGTTCATTATGCAAATTTTGCCAGGATTTCTAGATTGCTTAAATCATTGTGCATGTTTGGCAACACTAGTAGAATTACATTGGAGACCCAGAAAAATTATTCTGGTGCAGTTCCAAAACATGCTCCAGAAAGTCAACATAAAAATTAAATTTAGCCAAGAAAACACAAACAATCTTCTGGTAGTAAATCTTAATTCTGAACCTTGTCGGAAAATGAGGGTCTTGGCACTTCAAGCATTACTCCTCTTGCCCTAGCTCTCATCTCTTCATTATTTTCTGCTACCTATAAAGACAATAATAAGAATTACATATCAGGAAGCAACCTACACTGCTATATTTATGGAACACATGGTCCAGGTATATCAGTGCACAAAATTAACTAGAAAGCAAAATACCTGCTGTATTCGAACTCGTTTCTGAAAGATTTGATCTTCATGAACAGCGACAGATTGGATAAAATATTCAACTTTATCTAAGAAAACCTGAGAGGCATAAAGATATTCACAATGCAACACTCATAACCTAATGACATTTTGACAAACAAAATTATGAACATGGGATTACAAAAAATTACCTCACCCGCATAAGTAAGATAGCCACCCATGGCAGTAAATTCCTTTCTATATATATTCATCAGTAAATCTATAGCTCCCTGAAATAGTAGAAAGTTTATTAACGAGTACAGCATTGACAATTAGGTAGAAAGATAAATGTACAGTGGAACAAAAAGGCATAATCAAAACATGTTAAGATCTCACATAACATACATAATAAAAAGAAGCAGATGACAATGCCATCCTTTATGTTTCAAGTACAGGATAGTGTAACATGGTGCCTGCCAGATGCTTACCTCCCTGATCTCTAACGTTGGCATATGTGGAAGAAAGTCATTGCCGACAAAGAAGCACAGAAATACAAAATCATCCACTACTCGTTCAAAGTCAATCTCAAAAGGAGGGTTGGGAATCTCCAATTCATATTGCAAATATTCACGAAGCACCCAGATGTTAAGAAACTGTGAATACTACGAATTAGTTTAAAATTAAAGATTAAAAGAAAAGCAAAATGAAGATTCAGATCAGCATGATGGATTCCAATCCTCCAACCTGATATTTCTTCTTGTGTATTGGGATATCATCAGCAGGATTCCAGTCCTCGGTTTTAGTTTCTGGCTTACCATGACAATCAGCTGCAAAATGGCCAGCTTGGCCACACACAAAACACCTATCATGTTGTCCAGGTAAAGTAATTACCTGTAAATCAGATAATTAATTATTATACTATCCATTGATATTAATGAGCTAACAATACCATCTGGACAATTCACACATTGGAAACTAACCTCCCTCAATATTGAGAAGTGAACCTCGTGTGTAGCTAAGGAGAGCATAATCAAATCCGCATCCTGATTTAAAGACCATATAATATAATTAAAAAATCAAGGAAAGGATAAAATCACTATGAACAGATAATAAAAATTCAAATTAGGATAAAACTCACCAATCCATACAAACAATGTCGAGTATTCGGATTAAAACCAGGAATGTTGCGTTGTAACCGGATGTATTCCATTATTTTATGTTCTCCCTCACCAGGAACATTTGAATCAGAAAGTATAACCTTCAAATAATTAACCATCCAATGAATCCCATAAATAAATATAAAAAGACAAAGCATCCTGAAAGCCAGATTTATAAGGGAAAAGAAAATAGATGGGATTACTCCACAAGAAAGGAATCATCCAATCTTGAAGGGATCAAGTGGCATAAGGAGTTAATAGGATGTGGTTTCAATGGCACCTTAATATTTTTCCAGGCAGAGTTGTGGTTCAATCTAGTCTGTACATAATACTGAAGAGCCACTGACAGAGCTGACATGAATTTAGTACCAGGGGTAATGACATTTGAGTCTGAAGTCTCAGCCTTCTCTTTAGAAGACAAAAGTATCCCCTCACCGATGAATTCATTCCTAAGCCTTTCCTCTTCAGCTTCCTATAATGTTTACACATGAGCACAGTTACTTCATCAGAAAAAAGTAGGAGAACCTTGAAAGCATGAGCTTATTAACATTCTTACAGCCTCTGCTGCATCTTTAGCAGCTCGGAATCGCCTAGAACGTTGCTGATTCATTTTGGCTCTTGGTGCAACACCGTCTGCAAATTTCAAAGTAAGGAAACAGGAGACAATGGAAGACAGGGCACGAAAAGTAAATGTGATATGAAACGCATGAAAACGGACATGAAGATTTTATGCTATCGAACTAAGACTCTCAAGGATAAAAACATGATAGCCTTCCAAAAATTGGAAGTGTGAGTTTTTTGTTCAATAAAAACGTGAGTCTTATTATGGAAATATTTGCACAAAATTTTAAGTGTTAAAAATTCAAACCATAAAGTGGTGGGTCTAGTTAGATGAAACAAATTAAGTGCAAAGAAAGAGGACAAGATACCCTCACAAGAAAACAAACAGAAATGTTTAAGCAACCAAATTGGTGGATTTTGATACACAGTTCAACCACCTCTTTAATGTGATTTCTTGGTTTCGACAAAAAGTTCTAACATCCTTAGGGTGCAACATCAGAAATGTGACACCTCCACATTAAGTGACGTAAATAAAGTTCTAATATCCTTAGGGTTTAACACTAGAAATATGACACCTCCATAGTAAGTGATGTTAATATTGTACAGAACATACTACTACTACATCAGAACATAATTGTAATCATACCAATTGCAAGATAGAGAAGCTTCCTCGGACGAACCAACAAAAAGAGATGGTCAACATAATCAAATACCGATTTAAACACATCATCATAGGTAGCTGGTGCTGGCTGCATTCATAAGATTTATCAATCATAGTAATGTAAGTGCACTAAAATTACAGTGTACCTCAGAAACTCAAACTAATTCACTTCCACTACAACAACAGCACAGAAATTCACATCAGATAACTATATAATAATACATAAATTGAACTAAATGAAGAAAATTATGACAGAACTTCAAATTATAACTAGGAAACATAATGTCAGGAAAATTATTATTCAAATAAATGTTACAAATTGAAATTAGGTAAAATAAAAAACGAGGTAAAGAGAAGAATGTTGCATACTCTGCCATCAGGGTGAAAACAAGGGTGAATGATGCCGTTCATGTCCAAGTACAAGTTATCGAACTCAATTCCGTTGGGATTGGGTTTAGACGCATCAACAGGGACCGGAACGCCGTCGTCTGCGACGGCAGGTTCTTCTTCCACTACATCGGAGATCGAGAGTGGGTAACGGTCGACGAGCCAGCGGTAAAAAGCTGGGACTCCCATTGCGAAAAGAGAGGAGAATAAGCAAAAGAGAGTGTTCGTGAAGACTTGTTTTTGTTGATGGATCAAAATTATTTTCTAGTGTTAATTCATTCATTCATTCAATTTGTCTGCCACGATTCGATCACGCTCACATTAATTAACTATCGGTGAAGATAACAACGCCCATTGTTTTTATTTTTTATTTTTTATAAATTGTTTTTTTTCATATTATCAAAATTGTTGTTGTTTTTTTGGATTCGCGATTTAATTTTAATAATTAATCCTTTTAATTATATTTATTTTTTATCTGTGATTAATCCTCTTTATACAATGGAGTTTCTTTCTTTAATAATATATCACCTTCATATATTATTTGTGCGGGAGGTTAAGTTTTGACTTTTAAGTGATATATAAACTAGAGAAATGTACCTTTTTATAAATAAGGTCTTATGAATAATATAAATCTATTTTAAATTTAAAGTTTATCTACACAATTCTTTACTTTAATTTTATCTATAAAATAATACTCTTAATTGAAAAATGAAGATGACGGATAATACAGTATTTATTATAATTTTTCTAATATATTTTATTTAATTAATTAAAATTTACATAA
>JBBPBR010000005.1:4745770-4774233 GCA_037974775.1 Cicer pinnatifidum
TCAGTTTTCAGTTTCGAGTTACGGATATACGACTTCCAGTTCAAACAGCCCCTGTTTTCCCGGTTCCGACGAGTTTTTCTGACAACCTTTGCTGACCATGACATCTCAGTCTGAAACCAGAAGTATCTTCACCAACTACATCAGTTCTCCTCTCTCAGTTGAAAAACTGAATGGATCAAATTATGATAGTTGGGCTGCCGACATCAAACTTTGGCTACGTGGTCAAGGTTACGAGGATCACCTCACCCAAAATCCTGAAAAGGTGAGTGTGACTGAATCATCTAAATGGCGCCAGATTGATGCTCAGTTGTGTAGTGTCATTAAGTCTACACTTCATCCAGATGTTAAACCGATTTTCCGTCCGCATATCACGTGTGAATCAGTTTGGAGTCAAGCAAAGGTACTCTATACTAACGACACACAACGTCTTTATGGAGTCTGTCACCGCTTGTTGAACATCATTACTCCGAAGTCACTCGATGGCTCTATTTCTGCATATCTTGGCACTGTCCATAGTGCACTTCATGACTTTAATGAGCTACTCCCTCCTGCTGCAAGTAATCCAGTTGAACATAAGAAGGAGTTGGATCAACGCAGCACCTTCTTCATGCTTCTTGCACTCTATGGCCTACCCCAAGAGTACTCTGCAACTCGTGATCAAATATTGGGGTCTGTTACTGTTCCAGATATGTCTACCACTTCATCGATCCTCCTTCGAGTACCAGCAAAACATACAGTTGAGCAGTCTATTACTTCAGTTCCGGGTGACACTGCTGCCCTTGCTTCTCAGGGACATAATCAGCAACGTTCTCGTGGAGGACCATCCAACTCTAAGCCTCGTCCCAAATGTGAGCATTGTCATCGGCTTGGACACACTATTGATCGCTGTTGGAAGTTGCATGGCAAGCCTTCGCCTTCGATAAATGCAACTCAGCTTGATCCTCCTGCCACTATTCAGACTACACCATCTCCACAAGGCTCCTCGGCAAACTATGAAGATTTTCTCCGATGGGTTCAGAGTCATCCAAACTCTAGTTCTCCTACTTCGGTTGCACACACTGGTAACTCATCTGTTTACCTCTCTCATTCATCTTCTCTCGGTCCTTGGGTTCTTGATTCTGGTGCGTCTGATCATGTTACTGGTAATAAAGGTCTCTTTTCGTCACTTTCTACTTCTGGTTTTTTACCTACTATAACTTCTGCCAATGGTACTCAAACTCGGTCTCAAGGAGTTGGTACTGTCCACATTCTCCCTTCTATCTCAGTTGCATCTGTCCTCTATGTACCTGGATGCCCCTTTAATTTACTTTCAGTTAGTCGATTGACTCGATCTCATAACTGTATTATTACTTTCACTAATGATAATGTTACCTTGCAGGACCGGAATTCGGGAAGGACGATTGGCGTCGGATGTGAGTCACAAGGCCTCTATTACCTTTCTACAACATCCAAGACGTGCTCTGCCACAGAATCCCCGCATACTATCCATGCTCAGCTAGGACACCCAAGTCTTACCAAACTACAAAAACTGGTGCCTAGTTTGTCTAAGTTATCTACTTTACATTGTGAGTCGTGTCAGTTAGGGAAACACACCCGTAGTAATTTTCCCGATCAAGTCAATAAAAGAGTCTCCTCTCCCTTTGCTTTAGTTCACTCTGATGTTTGGGGTCCCTCTCGTACTGTGTCTACTTTAGAGTCTAAGTATTTTGTTACTTTTATTGATGATTATTCTCGTTGTACTTGGTTATTTTTAATGAAAAATAGAACTGAATTGTTTTCCATATTTGAGCAATTTTATAAAGAAATTAAAACCCAATTTGGAGTTTCCATTCGTACTTTAAGAAGTGATAATGCACGAGAATATTTGTCTCATCAATTTCAAAATTTTATGGCTTCCAACGGTATTTTACACCAAACGTCATGTCCTCATACACCTCAGCAAAATGGGGTAGCCGAACGCAAAAATCGGCATCTCATTGAAACCACACGAACCTTACTTCTCCATGGCAATGTTCCATTCCGATTTTGGGGGGATGCAGTCTTAACGGCATGCTACCTTATTAACCGTCTACCTTATTAACCGTATGCCATCTTCTGTCCTTGATGGCAATATCCCCCATTCGGTCCTTTTTCCCCATACTCCTCTTCACCCATTACCACCTCGTGTCTTTGGGTCCACGTGTTTTGTTCACAATTTATCCCCCGGTTTGGACAAATTGTCAGCTCGGTCGCTTAAGTGTGTCTTTCTTGGTTATCATCGGTCCCAAAAAGGCTACCGTTGTTATTCTCCCACACTACACCGCTATGTTACATCAGCTGATGTTACCTTTTTCGAGTCTGTACAATATTTTAAACCTACCCATATAGCTACTGAGCCCTATCAGGACATTACTCCTGAACCTCCTCAAGTAGTTACTGAGCCCTATCAGGACATTAATCTTGAACCTTCTCAAGTAGTTATCCCTCTCCCACCCACTCAGATTCCTATAGAACCTGCCGAGTCTACCCCCCAACCTCCACGACCACTACAAACATATCAGCGTCGTCGTTTATCCTCGGTTGTGCCTGTTCCTGCTCCCATTACAGACTCTCCTCCGACGCCACCTCCGGATCCGGCCCTGCCACCTGAGCCTGACCTTCCCATTGCTCTTCGTAAGGATACTCGCACCACCCGTAATCCATCTCCTCATTATATTGATTTGTGTTATCATCGTCTTTCACCATTACATTACACTTGCTTGTCCTCTTTGTCTTCTGTTTCTATTCCTAAAACTACAGGTGAAGCATTATCCCACCCTGAGTGGAGGCAAGCAATGCTTGATGAGATGTGTGCTCTACAAAGCAGTGGTACTTGGGAATTGGTACCCCTACCTCATGGGAAGTCGGTAGTTGGGTGTCGTTGGATTTATACAGTGAAGGTTGGTCCTGATGGTAAGATTGATCGATTTAAGGCTCGTTTGGTAGCCAAGGGATATACTCAGATTTTTGGGTTGGATTACAGTGATACATTCTCACCGGTTGCCAAAATGGCATCTGTCAGACTATTTTTCTCCATTGCAGCAATTAGACACTGGCCCCTACATCAGCTTGACATTAAAAATGCCTTCTTGCACGGTGATCTTGCAGAGGAGGTGTATATGGAGCAACCACCTGGATTTGTTGCTCAGGGGGAGTCTTCCAACATGGTTTGTCGGCTACACAGGTCCCTTTATGGTCTTAAACAGTCTCCTAGAGCTTGGTTTGGCAGATTCAGCTCGGTGGTACAAGAATTTGGTATGATCCGCAGTGAAGCCGATCACTCTGTATTTTATAATCACTCAGCTCAAGGGTGCATCTATCTTATTGTTTATGTAGACGACATTGTTATAACTGGTAGTGATCAGCAAGGAATACTCCAGTTAAAACAACATCTCTCAAATAAATTTCAGACTAAAGACCTTGGTAAACTTCGTTATTTTCTGGGTATTGAAGTCGCTCAATCCAAGGATGGCCTTGTAATTTCACAAAGAAAATATGCTATGGATATTCTTGAAGAAACTGGCCTACTAAATGCCAAGTCAGTTGATACTCCTATGGATCCAAATGTCAAACTCCTACCCAATCAGGGGGAGCCTTTATCAGATTCAGGAAGATATAGGAGATTGGTTGGAAAATTAAACTATCTCACAGTCACTCGTCCTGACATTTCCTTTGCTGTCAGTGTGGTAAGTCAATTCTTAAATTCTCCTTGCCAAGAACATATGGATGCTGTTATCCGGATTCTTAAATACATCAAAAATGCACCTGGAAAAGGTCTCATTTATGAAGATAGAGGACATACTCAGATAATTGGTTACTCAGATGCTGATTGGGCAGGCTCACCCATAGATAAACAAAATGTTGTTGCAAGATCCAGCGCTGAGGCAGAATACAGGGCCATGGCACTAGTAACATGTGAACTCATATGGTTGAAACAGTTACTGAAAGAACTTCAATTTGAAGAGACCAGCACAATGACACTAATATGTGATAATCAAGCTGCATTGCACATTGCCTCGAATCCTGTTTTTCATGAAAGGACCAAGCATATTGAGATTGACTGCCATTTTGTTAGAGAAAAGATTGAATCAGGTGACATCATCACCAGCTTTGTCAAATCCAATGATCAGTTAGCAGATGTGTTTACAAAGTCATTGCGAGGTCCTAGAATTAGTTATATATGTAACAAGCTAGGTGCATTTGATTTATATGCTCCAGCTTGAGGGGGAGTGTTAAATATTATAGATTAGAATGTAAATAATATATATATGGGCTGTAAATAAGTATTCTGGCCCGTTAGCATTACTGTAAATTAGGGTTATTTAACACCCTGTGTCTATATAAAGAGATTCCGCTGTGTAGTTGAAATACACGGGTTATTCTATATGTCTCTCAATACTCTTTATATTCAACACTGGTGATATTCTTTTTATCAAAAAAGAGTGAGGGCTCTTTTTGACCTACTTAACACAGACCACGTAGTCCACCTTGGTATCTCATTATATTCTAATCTTTTTAAATGATTTTGTTCATTAGAATGTGGCTTAATACAGATAATGCTCATCATATTTGTAATCCATCATTTACTTTTTTGAAAACTGATATGTCAAATTATCCAATTTCATATATAGCTATAACTTTTTAGTAAATTAAAATTAAATTATTGGTTTATCAGTTGAGAATTTCTTATTGTACAATGATGAGTTTTGAGCTTTTTGCATTGTGATTGCTTTCCAATTTCCCCCCTTCATAATGGTTTATCGCAAGCCTCATGCAGATATTCATTCTCTTATAGAAAATTCTCTCTTGTACTTTATTTTTTATTATGTTGGAATGAGGCTGATTATTTTTTTTAGATTTTGACATTTGAAAGTCTAATAAAGTGTTTTACATTATACATTCATTTGTTTCCACTTACATAACGTTTCAAGCCGTATAAATGTATGTTATACAAATTAGGTCATCACCGTGCTTTTGAATTGGCTTCACCAGGATAGAAAATTCTATTTAACTTTTGAATTGGTTTATCGCAAGCCTCATGCAGATATTCATTCTCTAATAGAAAATTATTTCTTGTACTTTATTTTTTATTATGTTGGAATTAGGCTGGTTATTTTTTTTAGATTTTGACATTTGAAAGTCTAATAAATTGTTTTACATTATACATTCATTTGTTTCCACTTACATAACATTTTGAGCCGTATAAATGTATGTTATACAAATTAGGTCACCACAGTGCTTTTGAATTGGCTTCACCAGGATGGAAAATTCTATTGAACTGTTCTACTGAAACAATATATTAATCTGCAAGATTCTGCATTGCTCTTCATTCTTCATGATGACATTCTGAAAATGTTTTACAGATTCATTTTGTCCAACTATGTAGCTGTTTTCAGAACCTTGTTACCCTATGAACAGGTGAATATGTTCATTTTAATTCAGGCTTTACGACGGCAGATATGTTCAATTCTCATGAACCTAGTTACTTTTATAATATATATTTGCACAAAACTTGTCAGGCTTTACGACGGCAGATATGTTCAATTCTCATGACTTCGCTTCGTACTAATGCTGAGGTACACTATGATGATGATATATCACTATTGAGATTCTTAATCCCTGCTTTTTATGTATAAGGACACTGTTCATATTTTTTTTATTATGTCAATCAGCTCGAAGGAGAAGCTGGCGAGCCTAGCTTTCGTCGTTTGGTCTTGCGTTCAGTTGCTCATATTATAAGGCTTTACAGTTCTTCCCTTATTACTGAGTGTGAGGCAAGTGTCTATTTCCTTTTCCATCTAGCCACATGGCCTGCCAATTAAGTTAGGGAAATGGTTGGTGCAAATGTCGTTTTTTAGTTGGGCGTGAGGGGCAGGGAGAGTTGGCAATTGTGTTTTATGATGTAGTGTTCTCTGTCCCTGACTTCTAAGCATGCATGAAGTCATGCCCCAACTGGAATATAACTTTTTGTTGATAGTGTAAGATAGAAAGCTTTTGTTATGTTGACCTTCATTGTCAACTCCCTTGATATATTCTAAGTAGCATCTCACAGAATTGACAGATGCTAATAGGTTTTGATTTCTGTGCAGGTTTTTCTCAGTATGTTACTCAAGGCTACTTTTCTTGATTTGCCATTATGGCATCGCATTCTTGTTCTTGAGATTTTGAGGGTAATGTAGTTATGTTGTATGATTATTTTTCATTTCCTTTTGTATGAGTTGTTGATTTACTCTGCAAGTCTTTAATCTAATGACCAAAAAATGGTGGTGTGTACTGTGTAGGGATTTTGTGTCGAGTCTCGGACACTACGGATTCTTTTCCAAAATTTTGATATGTAAGTTTAATATATGTATATGAGTGTATAAAACTCTGATTATATTGTGCACAATGCTAGAAAGCGTTGGTCTATTAGTATGGTGTAAAATTAATTTTTTCTGTCCTACCAGTATGCTTGTCGCGTGAAACTTTCCAAGATAGCTTATTGCTTTTTGACCATTAAAATTTTAGATTCAGATTTATATAGAATCGGGGAGTCTTCAGAAAGTATAGCTGCATCCAATTTGTTCATATGATCAACAAACTGATAGAGCTTTTGTAAAAGGGTTTAAACCGTAGTTGGGTATTTGCGTGTGTGTGTGTGTATATATATATCCTTAAGCCATTATGACAGCATGCTGTTTATGAAATTCTTTGGTGCATGTGGCTTGGGGTCTTTAAGGGTGTCTTGTTGCCCATGTACTTGTTTTGTGTTAGGATATATACGTGGCTTATCTTGGTGTTCTACCCATGCATGTTTTGAAGGAGTTAACATTTTTTACATGCACAGAGAGATAGTTTCTTTGAAGTTTTTTTTCCCTCTTCATATTTCTTGTTGTATCATGTATGATATAAAACTTAGGCCAGTCCTTTAAGAAGGACTTGGAGTTAAATGATTTGTCATTAGATATGATTCAAGATAGGATATTATTTTCATTGCTGCTATCCATTGGCATTCTAGGCACCCTAAGAATACAAATGTTGTGGAGGGAATGGTCAAAGCTCTTGCTAGGGTTGTTTCAAACGTACAGGTATGGTTTGACAGCAGATAAATCCATTCACTTTTCACTGTCATGTAGTTTGGTCACGGTACAAAGAAAAATTTAATTGCATATCTCTGATTGATTGCTTTGAACACTGCCTAATTTCTTCAGCTGAGTTTAATTAATACATCTTCTCATCCAGTCCTACATACCATGCTAGACTTGGGGGGCAGGAGTCTGAGTCTCTGTCCTTTGTCTATATTTGAAAATAAAGTTTTTGGTTAGAAAAACTTCATATGCATTCTGTAGGTTCAAGAATCAAGTGAGGAGAGCCTGGCAGCTGTTGCAGGAATGTTTAGTAGCAAAGCCAAAGGTATTCATTCATTTTCATATTTTGATGGAACAATGTTGTTGAGATCTGTTTCTTTTGTGAAGTCAACTATTTCTTTTAACTTTCTTTATTTACCCAGAATTTCATATTGAGCAGAGTGGAAAGTCTGATGGTAATCCTGCTGCGGGTTTTTTTGTTCTGTCTATTTTGTTCTGCGGGTTTTCCTGTTTTCAGAATTGCTTGTTTTATATTAGGCCAACTCTTCTTAGCCTCTGTTTAGGAGGGGAGGGTTTTGGAAAAGGGAAGGAGGAAAGGGAAAGAGAAGGAAGGATAGTAGATAGTGCCCTGAATTGAATGGGGGTTTATTTTTCTTCATAATACAAAATCCCTCTAATATGACTTGATATATTTGATGTGGCTGACTTTTTAATGCACAGTGCTGTGCTCTAAACCTGTGTTCGTCATGCTCTAATTTTTTTTGAGCTGGGGGTTGTTTAAGTTCGGTAGTAGCATGAGACATCATGGTATTTGAATGATTGATGATAACAAATTATATGGTGTTCCTTCTGCAGGTATTGAGTGGAGTCTAGATAATGATGCATCCAATTCTGCAGTCTTAGTTGCCAGTGAAGCACATGCCATAACTTTGGCAGTTGAAGGACTCTTGGGAGTTGTTTTCACTGTTGCAACTTTAACAGATGAAGCCATAGATGTTGGAGAGGTAATTTTATATATTGTCTTCATTTTATCCTTTCTTTTTGTTATGTTGCTTAATGGCCCATTTTCTCGACTTCAATTCAGCTAGAGTCCCCTAGATGTGATAACGATCCACCTGTCAAATGGAGTGGTAAAACTACAATTCTCTGCCTCTCAATGGTTGACTCACTGTGGTTGACAATACTTGATGCATTATCCCTTATTCTATCAAGGTTTGTTTTTCTACATGCATTTGTATAAATAAAAATTGACATTGGTGGAATGACCTTACAATGTTTAAGAACCTATTATAGACTTGATTTTATTCTATCTCAACCTTTTATCTATTGATTATCATGTTCGCCTTGCACCCAATTTTTTTTTTTAAATTGTGCATACAGTTAGTATCTTTTTTAAACAAAGTGTTACTGTGTTAGTACTAAGGCATACAGTATGAGTAACATGGTGGACATATTTAATAATTGTTGAATTTTTAGAAATTCATCCTATAAAACGTTATCTATTTTTTTTATACTCTACTGGTTTCGACTTATTCTATTATTATGTTGTTTTTTATGATTTCAATATATTCCTGACATCTGAGTTGTGGTAATTTAAAGGTCACAAGGAGAGGCCATTGTGTTGGAAATATTAAAGGGATATCAGGCATTCACTCAGGTACCTCCATTTTGTGGTTTTTTAGTGACATCTGAAATCAACTTTGAATTTTTAGAAACAATATATGATTTATATGATTAAACAGGCTTGTGGAATCCTCCGAGCTGTAGAACCTTTAAACTCGTTTCTTGCTTCCCTTTGCAAATTTACCATCAATTTTCCAGTTGAAACTGAAAAAAGGAGGTATGGTATTTGAATGTCAAATTATTTCTCAGTTTGTCATTTATTGGCTGTCTTTAAAGAATTCAAGCTGACAGTACTGAGATTTTGGCTGTAATTTGAGATAATAGCAGTGGTTTGCCGTCTCCTGTATCAAAACGATCTGAACTATCAGTTGAGCAGAGGGATAGCATTGTGCTTACGCCCAAGAATGTACAGGTTGTCCTTCTGTACATATGTATGGCAATCTGTACTTTTTTCCTTGACTGTAATCATTTTTTTCATCTCATTTTCCTTAATGGATGTGTATTTGGCTGCATAATTGCAACTACTCATATGTTTCTCTCTTGCTGATTTTGTGAACTAGGCCTTGAGAACTCTCTTCAACATTGCTCATCGATTGCATAATGTTTTGGGCCCATCCTGGGTTTTGGTGCGTTATTTTTTTCTCCTGTTTTCTGTTAATAGATTATTTTTTACCTAATGAGTGGTCATGATGAATACCTGCAGGTTTTGGAAACTCTAGCAGCTTTAGATCGCGCAATTCATTCCCCACATGCTACTACTCAGGTATTTTATTTGTTCTATATTGTTATTCAGTAGAATCGGCATCAATTGCCAAACAAGTTTGCGGAAGTCGTGGATTAGCAATATTGAAGCAGTGACCTTTTTCATAGCGATCTTTTTCCTTTATGGTGATAATAATGTGGTCACTACAGGGCCAAGCTATGACCACGTAAACGAATAAATGGTCTGGTTGTTTGATTTTAAATTGCTAAAAGAGATAACTTGAGTCCCAATGTAATTATTCTTGTTGGAGATATAGATCAAAACCATCCTTGGCCTTTCTCCATATAAGTAAAGCTTTCATGATAACAACCCTTTTCTACTGATTTGCTGCAAAATCGGAGCCATGTAAAGCTCTCTCTTTCTCTTGATGTGTGTCAAGTGACTTTAGCCATGAATTGGTTGCTTGCTTTTATACACTTCCCTGTATCTCATCCATTTGGGTCAATTTCCTATGCTCAATCTCAGGGGGTTGTACCATAGCTGATGGAATGGCTCTGTATTACATACACTATTTATGTTGTTCTTTGGAATATCTGGAAATAAGTCTTTTCGGCTAACAACTCTGTTTTAGGATATAATTGTTCTTTCGGCTTCTTTTTAGTGCTTGATTAAAGGTTTCTTTATGTGGCCGTCCCTAGTAAATAAGCTAGTAGGGTTTGGAGAGCTTTACTGTTTTTGACCTGTTTGATTGATTTTTCTAGGTTTCTTTTCTTGTGCCTCTTCTCACAAGGATATCTTATCATCTTTTGTTCTACTCTATTCTGTTTAATTCTAAAATGACTTTGCAAAAAAAGTGTCAAGTTAAATTTCATATGTGGCATAAATTTGTTGAATTTCTTTCTGGTGTCTTCAGTTGAAGCTTACAGAGTACATGATCATTAACTCTGCAGGAGGTTTCTACCCCTGTCCCAAAGTTCGCAAGGGAGTTATCAACTCAATACAGTGACTTCAATATACTCTCTTCTTTGAACTCTCAGGTGAATGAACAGATTTAACTTTGTTTGGTGGCCACCGGCATGAAAGATAAATTTAACTACAACACCCAACTTAGGATAAATATGAATATCATGGAAATTGTTCAATAATAATATGCATGTTCCTGCAGGCTTGTTATCTTAAAAGTCCCATATGAAATATGTTTTCCTTGTTAAAACTCTCTCGTTCTTGGAAGTTATTTTCACGTTCAAAGTTGAGAATGCAAGTCTGATTTACTAACTAGGCATCTATTTTATTTTTCTGCATTTGTCCTTTCATAATTTATAAGCCAATTATTCTAACCTTGTACTGTATTCTGTTTGAAAGCTCTTTGAGAGCTCTGCTCTGATGCATATATCTGCTGTAAAATCCCTCCTGTCTGCATTATGTCAACTTTCACATCAATGCATGTTGAGTACTTCAAGTGGTTCAGGACCAACGGCGAGTCAAAAAATTGGAAGTATCAGCTTTTCGGTGGAGAGAATGATATCCATCCTTGTGAATAATGTTCACAGTATGTAGCTTCAATATTTATGAGCATAATAGTGAATGTACATGTATGCTGGATGTTGTTTGTCCTTCAATTTTCATTATATGCAATATTTAGGGTATTTACCTATTTAGATTTAATTAATATTTTCATTCTTGAAATTTTTATTAATGTTTGAAGATTTCTGTCTTACTTTTTTCACTGTAGGGGTTGAGCCATTTTGGGATCAAGTTGTTAGTCACTTTCTTGAGGTTTCCTTCTCTCTCTCTTATGTTTCTTTGATGCGACAGTGCTAGTTTCATTTTCATCCCTCCTGATATTGTCATGTGATTTTGCAGCTTGCTGATAATCCTAATCCTCATTTGAAAAATATGGCACTTGATGCGCTTGATCAATCTATTTCTGCAGTATTAGGTTCTGAGCAATTCGAAGACTACAAACAATCCAAGTCTCTTGAAACATCTCAGGAAGTGAGACCTTCTACCATTTTTATAGCCGAAAACCCATATTTTATTCATAGCAAGATTTATAATGTGTCACAATGATTTGCAGATGGAAGCTAGTCTCAATAGGTTGATGTCTCTTGAATGTTCTGTCATATCTCCCCTAAAGGTTCTTTATTTTTCTACCCAAAGTGTAGATGTTCGTGTTGGATCTTTGAAAATTCTCTTGCATGTCTTAGAGGTAACAATATTGCTTACTGGTCAAGTTTTGTTTTCAATTTTATTTCCTTATTTTTAATTTCTTCAAGTGATGTTATTTTAAAAAAAATTCCAGAGATATGGAGAAAAACTCCATTACAGCTGGCCGAATATACTTGAACTGTTGAGGTTGGCCTTCTTATGCCTTTTATGCTCCTGTTTATTGGGAATCCTTGGGTTAATCTCTTTACTTTTGTCTTACTATAAGGTATGTAGCAGATGTTTCAGAGAAGGATCTAGTTACTATTGGTTTCCAGGTATCTTGAGTTAATTTTCAGCATTTATTGTGACGAGGCTGTTGTTATATTGAGTTGACCAGTAGCATTCCCCTCTAGCTACTTACGACGTTAAGTCTGAAAAGTACCCTATATTAAGTGGTGACCTTTTCAAGAGAAAGCTCATTGTTATCTTGTTCTTTACACTCCCTGGTTCCATACCCCTGCAGCTTCTCTTGAAAATTTATTTGTAAACATAGAAGATTTAGTTACAATTTTATGAATATTTACTTGCTCTATTTTCAAAGAATAAATCTAATAATTATTTGAGTAAATTATTAAAAATTACTCCCCCCTATTTTCCTCATTTTAACATTCCTCCCCTGTTTTCTAAACCTACACAAACCTTCTATTTTTGGTATTTTTCTCAAACTTCTTGTGAAAGCTCTGTCAGGGAGCTTTGTGCAGGTTCTGAAAATATTTATCTGCTTTACTTTTTGTTTTCATTGATTAAATCTATCTGCCTTTGATTCATCCCTTTTTTGAGTTCTTAAAACTATTACAACAAAAACCCAACCTTTTTGATGGAATCAACTAAATAGATCAAACGCTGGCCTAATGCAATAAACCAATTTATTTTAATGGTTTTGTGATAAAAAAATTTAGTGATTTCTATCCACTTCTAACTGTTGTTTATGAGCATTGTCATGCTTTTTGATGTTTTCAAGGCAATCTAATCTGTCATTTGCTTCGTGTGTGCTTTCTAAGCATTAGACACATCAATTCTCATTACATTACAAGCTGCAAGTTTTATAAAAAAATACCTGAAAGTTAATTCTGGGTATCATTTTAAGTTGCTATTACTTATGAATTTATTCCATTACTCTCTCTTGTTTTAGTTTCGTATGAATTTATCCCATTCTTGATCTGTCTTGCTTATTCCAACTTTTCTTAGATCTTTTACTTTTTTGACTGGCAATAGTTTGATATTTGAATTAAATGATTCTCATGCTTTCAAAAAGTTGTTTTCTAATTTTTCAACATTGTAATATTCCTTTTGCTAATATATTCTTCCAATATATTCCTTTTGCTTTAACATTGTAATGTTTTTCAATTTATTCATGCTTAGAACCTACGAGTGATAATGAATGATGGACTGTCTGCCTTACCTAGAGACTGCCTTCAAGTGTGAGATCTCAAATTCCACCTTACCTATATCCATACCGCATACATGCATAATTTTTTTTTTTATCTTGAGACTATTGTTTGAGTTTCCTCGTAAATGTTGTTTTTCATGTTACACACTCATGTATGCACCACACACAACTTGCCCACATATATTAATTCCTGACAGGCTCTTTATGTCATTTTACGTGGATGTATTACAGGTGTGTTGATGTCACAGGAGCATACAGTGCTCAAAAGACGGAGTTGAACATAAGTTTGACGGCTGTTGGACTCCTGTGGACTATGACTGATTTCATTGCAAAGGGCCTTCTCAATGAACCTTTTGAAGAAAAGGCAACAGGTTTAGATTATGTTGTCAAGCCACCTGTGTCATAGACTCTCGTTATTATAAAATTATACCAAGTGTTCTATAATGGTTATACTTTTCAGGTGTTGATTCTACAGTGAAGCTGACAGACAGCGAAAATATGGAGGATAAAAAACATAGCTTTCCTAATAATGCAAGAGACCGACCTTGTTATGTAGATGATGTTGATTGTGAGAAACTTTTATTCTCTGTTTTCTCATTACTTCAAAACCTTGGGGCAGATGAGAGACCAGAGGTATGATAAATAAATTTCTAATCTTGTTTTACTTCCAGTGTTAATGAAAATATTCTGTGTTAAGACTCTCAAAATCTGTTTCTGTTTAATATCCCTCAAGTTTAGGGATTTAGTTGTATAGAAGTACTAGTAGGGATTTAGTTATATGAGTACTAATAGGATTTGGTTGTTTACTAATCTAGTATATATATATATATATATGATATATTAACAATATAATTTAATTCAATAAATATATTTTTACTCTAATTCTTGAGAAAGACAAATTCCCATGTCGCCATTTTGCTAGTGATCATGTATTACAGCATTCTTTTGAGGTAGAGCGCGATTGAGCTTAAAAAGCTGCTAAAACAAGTGTTGAAGATGCAGTCCTAGCTGCGATGAAGAAAGGATAGAGGCAATTTCCCTTATGATCAAGAAGAATGCCCGATGGACGTAGAAGCCAAAAATAAGATAGGTCATGGGACAGACCAAATAGATATAAGATGATGAGGGAATATAATATAATCTTGGGAGCACAAAGACAGAGGAAGAGAGCGAGTAGAGGCAAGACCATACAAGAGAAGGGGGTTGTGATGATCATGTTCTAGACCACGTAGGGTAATAAAAATAGAGAAGATAATCTGTGTGGGTAGCGCGCTTGGGGAGTGGATTGTGGCAGCGGCACCAAGGACAAATAGAATTTTTTAGCATTGCCATATACTCAGCTCTCATACCAGCAAACCACTGGGGATCAGCCAAGGTTTGGTCCATTGAATTTTGTTTTTGAGTGCATGTAAGAACAATTACAATTCCTCATTTAGACCAAGTTTGAACAGGGTGATTTGGATGGACAAGGTGGAGGAGAGGAGAATGATTAACCACGGGATAAGGTGAAGGAGAACATGAGGAGTTAGCTGTTATGGCCATGGGTGTAGGGGAAGAAATCGAACCTATATGCTCAGTGTAAGGGGCAGAACTGGTGGTTAAAGGCACATAATCTCCCCCCTAATCAATTTTCCCCCTTGTCATTGCCCCTATCCGCCTATATTTTCCCCAATGTTGCCACCTGCTCTAGACTCGACATGCAAGTCAACATAGGATCACAAGTGGTTCCCTAGCGCCTCATCCAATTGTGCAAGATCTCCTCCACTGCATACTATCATTTGGACTCCGAGTTTCCTCCAATAACCTTCGCGTTGCTTTATTTTTTGCTTGTATTCTCAATTCTTGTAACCCTCATTCCAAAGTCTCCATCTTTGTCTTCATTCTTGCGCTCACTGCAACTAAGCTCCCTAGATGTATGAGCTATGATAATGTTGAATTTCTTTCTGTCTATCTCAGACCATACTTACCTCTATTTATAATAGCATACAGAATAAATTCAAAAAATACTATTTAGTTGATTTACTAAGTATGATCCCAATAATAAACTATAATCCTAATAATAAATTTTAGGATTTGATTATTTGATTTTAATACCTCCTAAACCTTACTAAACTTTAAGCTTTTTACAGTGGGTGGATGTAATGTATAGAAAATAGAAACAGCAGGGTTGTTTGTAGCTGCTGCCAGAAAGTTGTAGCACGGGCCTAGGTTATTGTAGCAAAGTCAATTGGGCTTGCCGGAGGATTCCAAAGGTGGCTGTGCTGGTTGTTGAGAATGGGTCTCACTGGAGAAGACACAACTAGTTCAATCATAACTGGAAGCAGAGAGAAACACATCGGCAGGAAAGAGAGAAACACGGTGAATGTTGACCGACTAAGGAGCTAATTAGAAGTTACAGCAGAACCTAACAAGAAAGTCCTTGTAGAGGAGAGAGCAAAATGGCACCGGAAAATAAACTATCGCCAAATTCAGAAGAAACTCCAAAACAGATACAGATCCAGGACCAGTGTACCCGGCGCATCTCTACGCACGGCTGGCCACGACAGCGGTGATGGAAAAATCAACAACTTGGCTGGGAACATGACTGTCCCGTTGAAGCTGAAACTTTGGGGTTGGATAGATCGGGAGATTCTGCTACTGTTCGTGGTGGTTTTGCAAAAAAAAGATGTCAGAAAATTCTCCAGCAGCGGCGGTGTGATAGTAGTGCGATCGCCAGTGGAAGGCGCACTTGTATGCGGTGGTGGTTGGTCGTTGGTCTCATCAGAAAATAGCACAACTGAAATGGCAGTTGGGTGGTGTAGGAAATTTGTCGAAAACTTTTCTGGTGGCGGTGGTTGTGGTTGGTCGTTTGTCCACGCTCTTGATATCTATTCTTAGGTATGAGACTAGAGATATGGCCAAAATAATCATTATAAGACTTTGGCAATTCTCACCTCTTAAGCTAGGTTTTGGGGTTGAATTAGGCTTAACCCAAATTCTAAGATCTCCAAACTCCCATTGCTATGTGTTTGTACTTTTCGATTATGTTTTATATTGAGGCTAATGCATCCTTACACAATCGACTTGTAAGGTGAGGGGTGTTGCTCTCTATAAATTATTTCCAGGTCTATCTCTTTTCAGTGTGGGACTTGAGTTTTTTCCAATATTTTTCAGTGGTAAGTACGGAAATTTAGAAAATAAAGCCAAACCCATCAAATACAAACACCTAAATAACATTCCTCTCTACTCTTACTGCTTGATATGAAAGCTTTCTGGCACTGAAAGTTTTGTTTTGCAGGTGAGGAATTCTGCTGTCAGGACACTTTTCCAAACATTAGGAACTCATGGGCAAAAGCTTTCAAAGAGCATGTGGGAAGATTGTCTTTGGAATTATGTATTTCCTACATTAAATCGTGCTTCTTTCATGGTAATCTGAAACTATTGTAGTTGATATTTGAGTGCTTATTTCCAGCACAAGCGGATGTATTTTGAAATTTTGGTTATTTGGCAAGTAGGTTGCTACTTCATCAAAAGACGAATGGCAAGGCAAAGAACTTGGAACTCGTGGAGGAAAAGCGGTTCATATGCTCATACATCATAGGTATTTGAAATTGTCCTTGACTTTATTATACTCGTTTTATTTATTGTGGCCTCAATGATGCACGGTTGTAGGGAAAATGAGAAGCTGTGAAAAGAGTAGGGATAAAAACGTATATTTGCTGAAAAGACTCTGAAGTCTGAATAGTATTCATAATAGGGATCCCTAACGTCCTAAACTTAAACTTGTATTAACTAATTATTAATTATACGATTTATTTCTTCTATAATGAAATCTATTGACAAAAAATGGTCAATGGTTATTTGACTAAATTATGACACTTGTACTCTTTAGTCACCAAAGCTGCCAATTTTTGTAATTCCCTGTCCAGTGTTGTTAAATGGCTGCCAGTGCCATGGCATGGAGGACTTTATACCAGCCGCCATAGGCAATTTGTGAATCACCACTTGCCATGGCTGCGCCAAAGGTTGCAATCCCACATTTATAAGGAGGAATTATGCATGCTGCCATAAACTGCCATTCATTGACAACATTTCCCACACCACTTCCTTAAATTTCCCTACATTGCTTAACACTCTTCTTTAAGCTGAAGCTTACATATGCGTTTGGAATGTAAATTAAATGGCTGTTATTGTAACTTCAGAAAGAAAAAACAAATTAAAATCTAAACTATTGATTTTATATCAAGGGTGGTGTTGGTGAATGCAGTAAATTTTGACTGCACCAAATCCATTTCCATGTTTATGCTGATACTGTGACTGCATAACGATACTTATAACTTTTACTATAGATGCACTGTAGGTAACTACTTTGTTAATTTCATAACCAAATCCAAAATATCTTGATATATACTTACACTCTAATCATTTTGCAGCCGTAACACAGCTCAGAAGCAGTGGGACGAAACTCTTGTACTTGTTCTTGGTGGAATAGCACGGATATTGCGATTGTTCTTTCCTTTTTTCACAAGTTTAAGTAACTTTTGGTCTGGTACGTTCATTATTTATATTTGATTTATCAGCTAGTTTCACTTGGTGTAATGTGCACGTAATGCTGATTTAATTTGGCCCTGTGTAGGCTGGGAATCATTGCTTCAATTTGTGGAGAATAGCATTTTAAATGGTAGTAAAGAAGTAGCACTTGCTGCAATTAATTGTTTGCAGACAAATGTTAACTCCCATTCGTTGAAGGTAGTGACAATGATATGAATTAAAGCTTATATTCTGTTTGTAGATGGAAAATAGGCTGCTGAACCGAGTCTCCCTGAAGTGCCCTTAATCTTTAACATTAGCCATTTTGACTTTTCATCCATGAACAAATATAAGAAAGCAGTACTAGTTGAAGTATATACTCATTTAAGTACTGACAGAAGTTCATGAATTAGGGAAATATGCCGATGCCTTACCTGATTTCAGTGATTGATGTTTACGAGCTTGTTCTGAAAAAACCATCCAGTTACAGTGACAAGGTGAAGCAGGAGATTCTGCATGGTCTTGGTAAAGTATTGGTTTTCATGTTATTATGTTAAAGGAGAATAGTAACTTTAGCCTTTAAGTTTCTACTTCCACCACAGTCAAGTTAGCTTCAGATAGTGATAGTTACATGAGGCTGATTTCACTAAATTTTTTGAATGTCTACCAGGAGAGATTTACGTGCAAGCTAAAGGATCATTCAATGATGTCATATACACACAGTTGATAGCAATCATAGGTTTGGCTGTGAAGAAAGCCATGATAACAAATGATAACTTTGAAATGGAATTTGTAAGTCCATATTTTAATAGCTTTTTCTTTCATTTGGAACTGCTATTGTTATGTTCAATACTTTTTCATCAATGCCAGGAAATATGTAGCAACCAGCAAATTACAATTATCCCATGTATATTACTTTTCAGAATACATAGTATTATAAAGTTGTGAACTTAATGTATTGTTAACTTGGAAAAGAAAAGTAACTATGCAATCAAATGCTGTTGTCACTAAATTTTAACTGCTAACCAATGAGTTACTCGTTGGTAACAAGATGTTGCCAGGTTTTTACCTTTCACTTCATTGGCATCCTCATAATGCTTTATACCCACTGAGCAGCAGCGGAAGCAGTTGTCATAAAAACAAAAGTTGGAGTCATAACTTGGTAGTGTCATGAGGCATTTTTCCCCTTCATATTTAGTTCAATGCACAGTTGAAGTGAGGGAAATAAGTTTAATATCCAGTCCGCAGCAATTATTATTTTAGAGAAATTCCATAATTTTTCTGAGCAGGGCCATTTATTATTAATTTTCATCATGTCAACTTATTTATGGCCCAAGTGACTTTTTTTTGAAGTTTTGGTGTACAAGACATTGCTTCTTGAAATTTGCTTTTCCTTTAAGAAGAATCATGCTGTATAATTCAAGGAACCTATTTTGTAATTGTAGTAGAATTATCATTTTTAAGTTGAAACATTTTCATGAATGCGGTGCTCTGATTTTCTAGGGTAATGTCCCACCTGTGCTACGGACTATACTAGAAATGTTACCGCTGTTAGGTCCAACTGAAGCAATTTCTTCCATGTGGCCTGTTCTTCTTCGAGAGTTTCTGCAATATCTTCCTAGACAGGATACCCATTTACAGAATGAGGATGGAAAAATAGATCAAGCAAGAGGTTCGGATTTTATCCAGGCATGAAAATATCTGGTTGAATCTGAGTTAGTTCAATTTTACCTTTTGATCATGATGTAAAACCTCTGCTCATATGTGTAGATTCTCCGGTGAACTATGAAGCACCTAATGGCACCACTCCAATATCACGTGATAAAGTAGCAGCATCTCCAGGTTCTGAGTCAACTGTAGCTATAAATGCAGGCACTCCTAGCTATATATTTGCAGAGAAGCTAGTTCCTTTGTTGGTAGATCTATTCCTGCAGGCGCCTACAGCTGAAAAGTATATTGTATACCCTGAAATTATTCAAAGCCTGGGAAGGTAGTAGTTGCTCTTGATTTTAATTGTTTTCTGCTACTACACCGCTAATGGTAGACAGGATAGCTTGCATATGGTTTGGAGAGCGTTTTATAAAATAATTAGTTGAAAAGATTTATATAAAGTAGCCAGGAAAAGGCTGAGATTGTGTTTCTATAAAGAGTCATTCAGGCAGAGTTCATAGGTAATGTAGCTACAAACATCAGGTGTTGCATGTTTTAATCGAAAACCAAGGCAAAGAAAAATGACTTGACATGATAAGCTTGGGATGAATGCTAACTGCGGAAGTTCGTTTATTCTCTTATATGCTTGGGAAGATGTGTGGTCATGGAATTTTCTTTCTTTTATCACATTTATTTATTTTTACTGCCCATAGTACTTCAGTCACTTTTGTTCTATTGAAGGGTTACTTTCTTGAGTTTTTAGTGGATTCCAAACCTTAATCATTGAGAGACATAAATAGTATCCAAACCTTAATCATTGAGTACCCAGAAATAGTATCAGAAAATAAATTATGAATTTGAAGAATGTGTATTCCTTTTGTCAAAAAGAAGAATGTATATTTATATTGGTGAGTTTTCAGGAGCAGAGAGCACTCAAATTTATAGCTGAGTTGATAGGGACTTGGGTATTATAGGGTGTCCAAGTTTCACATCAAGTAAATTTATGAGGATTGATTCTTCACTCTTAACTAGTAAGGGTGAAACACAAAGCCACTTAAATACTACATTGAGCATTCCATACTACATTACTACTTGACGTAGAACCTGGACATCCCATAATACCCAAGTCCCTACCATAGCATTGCCACTGAGAATCTATATATCGGCGATCGCACTCTACGCTGCTTTATTCAGCCTTTCCAATCAACCCCTCTGTAGGTAGCCCTTTCCTAGCAACCAGCACTGATACCAATTGATAAGACTTGAGAAAAATGTTGAATAGCTTGAGAGATTAGCTCTCATCACTTTGTATTTATAATGATAATTGTACAAAGCGAACCCAGTGCTTATGCCATTAAGGAGATTAAAATCTAATTACATTAGAGTTGTATACATGGAAATAAGGAATATTTATATAGAAAAGAAAATAAGGAAGATAATATCATAGAAATATAAATAAAATATTCTAGTGATTACACTATATCTCAACATAAAAGCACTTGGGGAACCCTTCCGTAAAAGCTAGCTGTTTGAGCTATAAATACTTTTTTGCTTGTAGACCACAACTATTAGTTCTGGATTGTTGTACATTATAAAATATTATGATCTGTACGCCCTCGGTGAAAGAGATTTAAGATTGAGAGAGGGAAACAGAAAAAGCTATTATTTCAACTCTTCACCAAGAACCTTTGAAGTAGCTCTCCTAAAAGTTGATAGCGGTGAACTTTTTACATTTTGATCAGCTCTTATCCTTTTTTGCTATAAAATAAAATATGGTTCTTAGCATATTTCAAGTAAGAAAGTTGAAGCTAATCAAGAGGGAAGTTGACCCGTATGGCTCTAAGATAGGATACAGGGAGAAGATAGAGGTGGGAAAGTTACTGAAGGATTGTGAGGGAGAGTGAAGGAATCTCTTGAATACTGTGTTACCTTATTTCCGTTTTAGTCTTTATAACGTATTTTAAATCTACCCGACTCTTACTGCTAACATATTGGTATCATTATTCACTCTAGCAACGATAGAGTATGTATGTTTACACCTGCTGAGAGTGTTTTAATTCATTTTCTAACTGACTCTATTGCATTGAGGGTATTCACCATTTTGGTATGTGCATAATATTTTCCTTTTTGTCTATAGATTTGTGAGTACTGTGCAATTATACTATTATGTTATTTTTCAGATGTATGACAACAAGACGAGACAATCCAGATAGTGCACTCTGGAGGTTAGCAGTTGAAGCATTCAATCGTATTCTTGTTGACTTTGTCCTCAAAACAACAAATGGTGGTCCAGATTCAGGCATTACTAAACCTGTCAGAACACGTATATGGAAAGAAATTGCTGATGTTTATGAAATATTCCTTGTTGGATACTGTGGACGAGCTCTTTCTTCAAATTCTCTCTCGGCGGTGGTTTTAGAGGCTGATGAGTCCCTTGAGATGACTATCTTAAATATTCTTGGTGACGCTTTCCTCAAGTTGCCGATGGACACCCCTATGGATGTAAGTTTTAATCAATAAGTAATATTTTTAATTATAATTGATGCACCATGAAGTTTGCATGTACATGCGCATCTAATGCATTACCGGTAGGTATTATTAAAGTAAAGAAGGCTTGGTGGATGTAGGCATTTGGCCATATGGTATGTGGCTAGTTTACACCCGAGCTTGATCAAAGTTGATCTGGCGGCAGGATGAAAAAAACTCCCGATTTACCATGACAATGGTCAGGAAGATGTATTACATCGTCCTATTTTCATGCCAGCATGTAAGATACTTTGCATTGAAGAACCCAATATGGGTTGGTTGGTATTTATCGAAACATGAAACTAAGAGTTGTTAAGATCTACCTACACATCAGTAGTTTTCAACTTACTGTTAGACCTAGTAGGATGGTGTACATCAGGAAGGGTGGTGATAAGAGGATTGGGGAACCAACCCAACTAATAACGGTGGAGGAAGAGAGGAAATTCCACCTAGGAAATAACAGATGTTTGCATGGCAGGGAGAGGTAGAGGGAACAAATCAAGAAAGGAGAGTTATATGTTGGGTAAGAGAGATAAATATGAACGCGGTGATCTTGGGGAGTAAGGAAATTACCTAATGAGCATTTGGCAGGGTTTTCTCTTGAATGGCCTGTAGTATCTTCTCTTTTTCTGTTTTGGGGAATTACAGGATACTACTACTGTTTTAAGGAGCTATCAGGTTCCTCAATCTCTCACCCATACCATAAAAATAACTATGGAAATTTTCAAGAGTTCTTAAATTAACATGTAAATTATTGATTATTAAGAGTTCTTAAATTTCTTTGTTGGAGTTAGCTCTATTTCTGAACAATGCCCCACTCCTTACTGTGCATGACTTATTGTGAGTAATAATTTTGTTAATGATCAACATTTTTCCTGACATCAAAGTTTTTGCTCTTTATGCTGCAAAAATCACCTCACTGAATGGACTTGTTTTGAGCTTTGGTTGCCTTTCACATTATATAGACCAATGAAAATGCCATTAGCATGAGGTTTCGGTGCAAAATTTACTTTTCCTATCTAATACTGTGTTCTCAGGTTGTGGAGCGACTGGTCTCCACATTGGACCGTTGTGCATCACGCACATGCTCATTACCTGTTGAGACTGTAGAGCTCATGCCTCCACATTGCAGCAGATTTTCGTTGACTTGTTTACAGAAGTTATTTTCTTTGAGCAGGTGCCGTCCTTTGAAGGCTTGTCAATCATATTAATAAATTTTCAATTTCTCACACTTATAAATTTTCAATTTCTCACACTTGAGCGTATATAATTATTTACTTGATTACAATTTACTTTGGGAAGCTCAAAATGATCTTATATGAGATTTAGTTGATGTCATGGATGCTTTTGCTATCTAACTTTTACGTACATGGTCTGTGACTTTTTTTTTCTACTTATGCATCCGTTATTTATGTACTTTCGTCCAAAGAGAAATGTTCCAAATCCGATTTTGTTACATATTTATGCATGTTCTTTTTCATTATATTTTGGGTTCCTGGTTAGTTATTTGAGTAACACTTTTTCGGGACCTGAACAGAGGCCTTATTCAATTACCAAAATATCCATTGCAGATTTTTTTCTCTTTACTTTTTAATTTTTTATACTCTGAATTTGTCCAACTTTGATATCTTCTCTCTTCACCTTTTAGGTTCCTCTATATATGATCTTATTGTAATGTTGACCGTTTTGATATAACGTTCTCAGTTACTCTAATGACATTAATTGGAATGCGACAAGATCTGAAGTCAGCAAAATCTCAATTACGGTGCTTATGAACAGATGTGAATACATCTTGAGCAGGTTTCTGACAGATGAAAATAGCTTAGGTGAGCTTCTTCGTTGATGAGAGAGTATTTACATGGATAATCTTTATTTCATCTCCCACTGTTTACCTGCTTAATTATTTTCTTTTTCCTGCAGGGGAGTATCCATTACCGAAAGCAAGACTTGAAGAAATTATTTATGTCCTCCAAGAACTGGCATGTCTTGTAATTCATCCAGACGTGCCATCTGTTCTCCCCTTGCACCCATGCTTGAGAACTGACCTAGCAGAGGACAAGGAGAAGCCTGGGAACCGTTCCCATTTGTTTGTGCTTTTACCTTCCTTTTGTGAGCTTGTGACATCGAGGTAAAGTATATATGTTGGGTGAACTATGGTTTTGGGTAAACTATATATATAGGGTGAACTGTATATATATTGGGTGAACTGTGTTTTGGTTCCCGTAAAGTTATAAATGTAGATTTAATAGTATTCAAAATGACTAATATTTCTAGTGTCTAACAAGTATATCAGATGTGTTTAAAACATTCGAAGGAGTGGAGCAATCTCAAAACATTCAAAACATTCCACAAAGAAGCACTATCTAGTTATTGAAACCGCGGTAGAAATAAAATTATCACGTCATCAAGCACTGTTGACGAGAAAATAAGGAAGCTACAAATACATAGTGTAGCTTTACATTAGGCGCACGTTAGGTGTGCTACCTACGTAAAACCAAACAGTCTATTATAAGTTTTCCGATCCAAATTACAATTGTAATCTTAGGATGGATTTTAACTTTCTAGTAAAAAGTAGTGAACGTAGATTTTTCTTTTTCATCACCTACTCTTTTCTTCTTCCTTTCTGGTTTTAATCTTGTTCTTTTGATGGACAGAGAAATAAGAATTCGGGAGCTGGTGCAAGTACTGCTTCGATTAGTCACCAAGGAATTGTGGCTGGAAAAGCTCAGCTTAGCGTGTGAAAAATACACATCCAGATAAACCCACTATCAAAGTCGAGTTCTTCGACTTTATGCAAAGCTTAGGTTTTTTGCCCCACTTCATATTCTTGGCTGGGATTGTATATTTTCTGTATATTTGACTAGAATCGCCTAGAGCTGTCATAAATTATGATCAGCCGTTCTTTCTCAGCTCCATCAAGCACGTGCCCATAATTGGCCTACCTGAATTTGTTCGATGGACCAAAGTTTTCCATGTACTCCATTTCTTCCAGAACCTCATTTGGAGCCAAACATCGAGAACCGTAAATTGGAAAACAGTTGTGCAGATTACTGAAATATGTGTGGTTGAACAACCAGGTGTTATAAAGATCGGAACACTGAAAGGAGCCAAAAAAACCATCCACATTCCCCTTGACAATTTTGTTGTACCCCAATCACAGTGTGAAGTATGAGTTTGATGTAGAATCCAGGTTTCTTTAGAAAATAATAAGAACTTAAGCAAGGGCTTTCTCTTAGGCTGTTTTTAAATATACTAACAGTTCTTGCTATTGACAATGGTCAAAGATATGTAAAATATCGGATTGGTTTCAGACTGACCAACAAACTGGCATTACATTACCGAGTTCTTTGAGTTACAAGATCTTCTGGGCAGGCCTAATTTGAAACTTCGAATCTCATCCCCATCCTTATTTGCAGCTATTGAGAAATGTCTTGTAGGATGGTTAAATATTGTAAGTGCCATTGGCGTTCTCAAATTTATTGTTTTGAATTATGATGGTTATCTTTTGAAGAATAACCATTAGTAATTCTAGCAATGCGTTAGCAGAGTCCAATGATTAGTGACTAAAGCACTTGCTAAACCACAAGTCTCTATACATTTGTTATTTATACTACTGTGATTGCAATTTGAATATATACGCAGTGAATACAGAATTGATTACCTCAAATAATCAGCTAATCTGATGTGATGTGAAGTTAGTTGTGGATCCACATTTCCTTGCCTTATTCTTTTACAAATGATTTTTTATGAGCTAATCAAATTATTTTTGTAAAAAAAATCTACACTAGTACAACCAAAAACATTAAAAATTATTTCTTTAAAAGGTATTTTATCGGCACATAATCTTAAAACAACCGTAATCTTAAATATGATTTCTATATTGAAACAATAACTGCAGTTTAAGATCCTGCCGCAATTATAGAAAATTCATGTGCAAATGGCATAGTTGTGTATAATTATATAACTATATTATATAAAATACAAAATTGTGTTCATTGGTAGAAAGTGCTCCAATGCACCATATACACTTTTGATGTATACAAAATTATACTAGTATGCTGCTACTTTAATTAATAAAAGAAAAATATTTTAAAATAAATATTAATCAATACAATTTTAATTACTGTAATGTAATAGAATTACTCTTATACAAAATTCTACTAAAATGTTTAATATAATTTTAGTTATTGTATTCTAAACAAATAAATATTACTTACAATTTAATATAATTTTAAATCTTTTATTCTGATAAGGTCATTCTACCAAACATTCCATGGTTATTTTGTTTATTTATGTAAAATTTTATCTATAATGTGTGTAAAAGACTGCCTTCTTTTGTAAAAGGAAAAAAAAACATGCAAACTTCCATTTTGAAGAGTGTGTGTCTGTTTTGTAACTCAGATTTTTCATTACAATAAAAGAAAGTAAAACTGAAGCATAAGCAGGAAAGCATAAGCATGAAAGCATAAACATTAACTAATATACACATACTAAACAGTAGTATTAGCTAGATAGTAGCAAGTACTAGTTATTATTGTTTTGGTTAAGCCTAGCTGCGGCTGCCACTGATGCAGAGACGCCTCCAGGATGAGTAGTGAGATACGGATCATTTCTCATCTCTGCACCCGTCACTCCTTCAGCATCTCTCCTCGTCGCTGCTCTATCCGCTGGTAACTTCGATGTTGCATCCTATACCATAAGTAAATTATCAAATTCTTTTGTGCGCAAAGGCAATAACTGAAATTCAAGTGATGATGGTTCAATTAATTTGCGTACCGCGAGAACGTCAGCGAGTTTTGTCTTGTCTTCGTCCTTTGTTGTTCGAGCATTGAGAGTTGCGGCTGATTGCGCCGCCGCGGCAACACCTCCAGGGACAATGTTGGTGCGTCCGGTGGCTCTGACTTCGGCTGCTTGAATTGCAGCTGCATCGCTCCACTCAACGGCTTTATTTCCTGCTGTCAAAACCGTTGCTTCGAGTGCTTCTCCTATCGTTATCCCTTTACCAGCTCCAGTTCCCATCTCTTCAACTAGAGAAGCTGTTGTCATCGTATTCATTGGTTCCTTTTGACTAAATTGTCCCACTACCTGTGAGTAATTTAATAGTCATTCCTGTTATATTTGTTTATGTTTATCAAAATGCAAAAATTCCAAAGATTTTCCTTGCTTATGCATTCTCTGAGGCATGCATCACAATCTTATAATTTCAGTATTGGGCTAAATCACTGGAATAAAGTCTAGAGTTTGAAGATAAAAAAAGTTAAAAATGACTAGTCAAATTTTGTAAAGGTTAATATAATTAACAAAAGAGTCTTATTAAATGACTTGCTAAGAAATCAAAACTACATATTTTTATTTAATATTTCGTTAATTAAAGTATCCTTGGATACTTAATAGATGTATATGTTATGTCATATCATAAAGATTTAATATATATACCTCAACTAATTTACCAGTTTTCCTTTGCTTTTCGTCTACTTTGTGAAGAACCTATGAAACCAATTATTAACCGATTAATAATAACTTTTTTGACAAATCAATTAATGATCATTAAAAAAAACATTCTCCTGCTAAAAAAAAATTGAATAAAAACAAGAGTAATTTTTATTGTATGATGTACATAGGGAGTGTTCATGAATTGAGTAGAGGTATTCATGAGTTGAATGAAATTAGTTAAATAGATTAAAAAAAAAAACTGTTTCCAATCATCTAGAAAAACGATTTAAATAGAGTGATTGAGTAAACTTAAGTAGTTTATTTTGAACCAAAATGAATCCAAATATTTAATATTATATTATTTAAAAGAAAAGTTGCGGGTTTCTTAGCATACGAAATAAGAACCTGTCCACCGATGGACTCGGAGATAACTTTATTCCCAGAATCATCTGTCTCATGAGTTACACTGACACCACCATCCGCAGCAACTTCACTCACATCATCATGCCCAACTATTCCATCTCTTTCATTTTTCATTGCCGCCGACATCATCGCAGATGCTGCACCACCCTTTTGTGTCTGCCCTAACGTCTCTGTCTCCGCCTTCTGCATCATCGCAGCGTCCACCGGCGCCACCGTCCTTCTTCCAATATCTCCCTGTACGTTGAATACATCTCCGTACTTTATTCCTTCTTCATCCCTTCGAGGCTGTTCCTGACTCATCTTTTTTCGAAACACAAACTCAATCGATTGATATATAACTTGTTTTCTGTTTTATGGTGTTGAGTGCGATTTATTTGCGAAGGTCAGATTATTATATACGTGCATGGAGCGCCATGCACTGATGGTGTTGACACGTGACAAAGGTTTGAGAGAAACACGGATGAGTATGTGAAGAACACTTGGCGAAAAAGGAGGACTTGTTTATGTACCTCAGCCGTTGGTTTTTTTTTTTTTACCTTTATTTGACAAAGCAAAGACATGTATCCTCTAGAGACCTACCGTCTAAGTCTAAGCGGTGATTTTTTATTTATTTAAGATCCATTTACTTTTGTAAAAATGTAATGGAAAAATGTTTCATGTAAATTTATATGAAAATGGATTCTCTAACTTTGATGTGGTTGGTATCTTTGGTAACTAAATGTATTTAGAGGATAAATTAGTAATTAAATTAAATAAATAAAAATTATTTGAATGAAAGATAACGATAGACTATGAGAAAGATAAGAACAAAGTTATCAAAAGTAGAAGATTGAAGACAATCTCAATCTAAATTTATATAGGAGATAAATAGATTGATGATATGACTATTGATATAAAGTGAGGGGTATATATA
>JBBPBR010000005.1:4774321-4821176 GCA_037974775.1 Cicer pinnatifidum
CTCTTACTTTTTTACATTCATTCTATAATTTTTTTTATTTATCTTTTTTTAAATATATCACAAATATATTATAACTTTCTCTCTATTTTTATTTCTTAAAAGTGTATTAAAGTGAAGAGATATTCATAAAAGAGAAATTTCAGATTAAAATATCCTTTCGAAGAATTAAAAGTGTCTCTATAAGTAGTGATGAGGATAAATATTTATTTTATGTACATAAATAAAGGGTTTGATTTGTGATAATTGTCTTAAGAAACGAATCTTCAGACCCCTTAGAAAAGATAATGTAGCTGATGAAAAAAGGTGTTGACAAATTTTTAGTAGGAAAAGATTTAAAAAACTTAAATGTTTCAAATACTTTATTTATACATTTGTCACCTTATAATTTAAAAGTAGCTGGTGTAAAAGCTTGTTTACGTGGATTTATAGTTCATAATGTTTTCCAATAAGTTTGTCAAAAGAATGTATTGGGGTTTTGAAATTTTAAATTAATAAGTGTTTTATTTTTATAAAAAAAATAAAAAATAAAAATGAACCATGAGTGTTTTAATTTAATATAGGAGATGTATATTAAGTTAGATCGAAAAAAATATATAAACTGTTGGTGATAATGAGGTGCAGGGGCTATACTGAATGCTTAGTATTATAGAGCTTAAGGATTATCTTTTAATTTAGGTAAATTTATTTGATTAAAAGTTAAGAGTCTTTAAATTGAATTCAAGCCCAATGAACGGTGGTCAATGGGCTTTAGCTTAAATAGTAAGCGTCGAACTTTATATTGTTTTTTTGTTGAATTCAAGCAACAATGTTGAATTTACACCAAAATTGTTATGCGTTGATCGAACAATTATCCACTTTTTCTGTTGAATTTCTTATAATGTAACAATCGTTGCCATATTATAACCTTTGGCGGAGAACCTCTATAAAAGAAGATGTACCTTTTAGAAACATAGAATGTATATTCATTATCTCTTATCTCCTCAATTTCTACTGACTTATTCATTATTCATTAGAGTACTTCATCATATTAGTCTCCGTCGTGGTCAACAACTACCTTTAACCATCTCTAATACTAATGATATTTCTTTAAATTTTAAATATATAAGAAAAAGTGAATTAATAAAAATAAACATATTTAATTTAAAATTTAAACAAAATACATTAATTTTTATTTGCCTTGCTTTTTCTTATATTAAGAATGAGATATATTTTGGTGTTTAGGTGCTAATATGAAGTTATTTATATATGCCAGGAAAATAGCAATTGATTTATCTTTTTGGTTAAATTATTTATGTATGTAGGAGTATCATCATAAATATTTTGAATACGTAACGTATGTACGAATCCATGATCCAGTGGTGTGGTGTGTCAGTCTGACACTATACCTCAACCGTAAATGAATTGTTAGTTCAAATGCAAAATGCAAAGTGAGGCACTCCCACTCTTAAAATTCGAATTCTAATATCCTCTAACATTACAAATTTCATCTTCAAATGGCGCCAAGACGACGTCCATTGAAGGTCGTTTCACATTCACCTTATTTCTTCTCTTCTCTTCTCTGTTCTCATCAATTGAATTGAATTGAATTGAAATGAATTGTGATTCTGATTAACAGAAGGGAGAGAGACGAATGGACGCAGCTCTCGACGCCATGGCACCTTTCGGTTTCCCCAATAAACTCGTCCGTCAAACCGTTGACCAACTACTCACAGTTTCGTCGTTTCCTTTCCTTTCTCCAACAAAACCTTAATTATTAATTAACTTCTAATTTCGTTTCATTCTCATTAATTAATTCATGCTTAATTTCATTGTTTCAGGTTTATGGCGGCAACGATGGTTGGGTCTTCATCGAAGATTCCGCTTACACTCTTCTCATCAATACCCTGCTTGAACAACAACAACAAGATCAGGTAACTCTAACTCACTCTCTTGCTTTTGCTTATCCTGTAAGCAACTCACACACACCTATGCGTTCAGGCATAAAAACAATTATATCTATTAAAACAATTTAATTTTGAGTAAACAACTATTTTGGTTCCTAAATGTGTGAGGTATAGTTCAATGCATCAAAACTACAAACACTCAAAAGTGTCACTTTTATTAGTCATTTTGGTCATAATCTGTTATTAGATTGTCAATTTAGTCCCCGAATTTTTCATTAGTCAATTTAGTTCATAAAGTTACTAACAAAAGAGGCACTAGAGATGTATTTGCAATTTTGATATGGACTATAGTGACAACACCTCATACGTTTAGAGATCAAAATGGTTGTTTGCTCATTTAATTTTTAAAATCTCAATGATATATAATTTGTAGGAATTTTTTTTAAGCACTATTTACAAAGATCCAATAATATTTTTTTGATAAACAAATGTTAGTTGGTAGAATCTAATTATGTTAGTAACTAGAGTCCATAATGTGTTGTGGACTCATATTTCATGTATTGAGGTGATTATTATATTCAAATAAGTGACGACGATCTAATGGTTCTTTCCTTTGTTGTTTGGCTTTATTGCGTTTATGCTTTATTCAGATGACCAGCAAAGGTCGTGCTTTTTTCCAAGTTACAGATGTCTTGTATTGTAACTCAGAACTTTAAGTTTTTCTGCAAGAATTGACCTATGTCTTTTGATGGTGTACATTAATGTGTTGTGTGCAGTTCTATATCTTGAATTCCTTCATGGTTCCTTCTTTAAATTATAGCCATTCCCTTTTTAAGAAAGATTGTTAACTCCAACCTCCAAGTATGGTTGATCAACAGTTATAATTTTGAGAAATTCATATACTACTTTGACAATGCTTGAGAGGCTAATTGAAATTTGCTCAAGTACTCCAATGAAATTTCTTATCTTTTGGAAAGTGTGCCTCATGAAAATCCACTACTAGCTCCTGGACCTATTGGCTTGTATACCTTATAGAATTATGATTAATAATGTCCTGTTTTGTGCTCTTGTATTGCTTTGTGTGAAGGATTGTTTGATAGAGGATAATCCAGGAAATGGTCCCAATGAAGCATCATCTGCTGGTTGCTCAAACAGAGCCCTTGTACCATGCTCTAACACAGAAGCTTCAAATGATGCACCGTTAACTAATCAGGCTGCTGACGCTATATCTGCAACCAGTGAAACTGGTAATCAGCTTACCATTGTGGCTGTGGACACCGCAACAGCTACAAGTAAAACTGTTGACGAACCCCCCATAAAGCCTGTCAGCATCAACACTTCAGAAGCCACCATCCAACCTAGTAATCATCCTTCCGCTAAGGCTGTAGACACTGTATCAGCAACCAATGAAATTGACAACCAAGCTCCTGTCAAGGCTATTAAAGACACTGTGTCAACAGACATTGAATGTGGTAATCAACTTCCCACCCTTGTTAGTTCATTTTAGAATAAACCATCAATTTAGTCCCTAAACTATTACTCTTTCACCAATTTAGTCCCTATAGTCTATAAAAATAACAAAATTGACAGATTTTATATTCTTTATGAACTACTTATTATGCTTATATAGTTCAAGGATTAAATTGGAGATAGAGTGATACTTTAGAGACTAACTTGATTTATTCGTTCATTTTAAAAAGTTTTGAAGCTTAACTTGTGCATCTTGTATGCTACTATCATCCCTCCTGCAGTACTTCCTCAGAAAAAGTCCTCACAATCTATGGGGAGGCTTTATCACAAGAGGCGCAGACCTTGCCATGGTTGGATTTCTAGTGATGGTGATGATGAAGAAGAGCTAATAGAACTACCTAATATAAGATAGTGAATAATGGGGTCAATTAGGTTAAACAGAGCAGGATATTAAATGTAAGTAGTTTAAAAGACGTATCAAACTAGCACCAAAGTTTGGAAAATGTGTTAATGTGGAAATGCTTTTAATTAGTGTTAACAGATCAAGATATTGATGTTTAGGAGTATGGTTTAACAACAATACTTGTATTGGGAAGTTAATTACACTATATAAAACTTTTGGGTTTTCTTAATTACAGTTTTTTTTGTTAAGTTTTTGGTGGATACATTGTTATATGAGTTATTTGATGAGCATTGTATTTTTATGTGACAACATAAATCTATCAACTTGTGCTTACATACAGATTACATGTATGTTGAAATTATATCTTCGCCTAATATGACGTGCCATCCATTTTACATTCTACTAGTACTATTAATTTGACTCTTGTAGATTAACAAAATCCTAAGAAATCTTGAAGGAATATGCCAAGTAAAACCTAGATAACATTTGTGAAATATTTGTGGAGTTGACTTCCGTTTTTTTTATAACAGGAGTTGACTTCCGTTTAATCACATTATTGATATCACAATTGTATTTTATTTTAATTTAATCATTAAATATTTTTATTTTTGTAGTTTTAATAGTTGAGTCATTGAGGTCTTTAAAATTACATTTATATTATAGTATAGTATCACAGAGCTCCAATGGTTTAATCCAGTAGTAAAAAGATATGTTTTAGATTTGCAGGTTATAGTTCGAGTCTAATTAGTGTCATTGGAATGTTTATTGAGTTTTAAGATCTTTCCTTTAGTGTCATAAGTGGAATATACAACCTCTGCTATTGCATTACTGGAAAAAGTATATGAAAAGGTCAAAGACATAGTGTTTAACAAAAAGACTTTGAAATACAATATGCATGTTGTTTATTTGAGTTTAAAGATATTTTATGCCAACACATCCTTTGTGTTCTTAAGCTCACAGGTAAAAGAGTCATTTCCTTGTTATATTTTGTCAAGATGGAGGAAAGATATTAAGAGGAGACATACACTTATTAAAGGTGGTTTTGATCATGCCGAAAATGTTGAATTGCGTGTTGGTAAAGCTTGTGATGCCTTTTATGAAGATGCTTATGTGGAGATACATATTGAAGATGATTTATTGAAAGTTATTATAATTAAATCAAGGATTTGAAAATTGATTTAACTTGTAAAGAAAGTTCTCCTGTTATTATAGAAGAAGAAAGTTTAGTTCAAAATCTAGTAAATAAAATTATTGATCCTACACTAGTTCGAAGTAAAGGGCGTCCTCCCTAAAAAAGAAAGGCTTCTAAAGTTGATCAAATTGTGAAGAAGAAACTCGCGGGAAATAAAAGTAAAGAAAGCAACAAAAAGAGTAAAAGTTATCAAAGTCAAGAACATGTGATCTTAAAAATATTCAAGTTTATTTTCTCTAGTTAAATGTAATAACAAGTATGTTTAATGCTATATGTTTTATAACAGAGGTTGTATATACCTAAATTTCAAGAAACTGAAAATGCAGGGTTTTCTATTTCTCAAACCATTGATGAGATTAGCACACAGGAGAGCAATCAAGTAAATCAGATGCAAATCAAAAATATCTTACTGAAGTAAATCAGATGCAAATCAAAAATATCTTACTGAAGTAAATCAGATGCAAATCAAAAATATCTTACTGAAGTAAATCAGATGCAAATAGATTCTAGCACTCTTTACTTTTTTTTATATTATGGAGATAGTCGATTCATTATACTATTTTTTGTTGTTGTTGTAGGTTTCATATCTCAAAGCATAAACCATAATATTACATATTAAGAGCTTTTAGAGGTCTTGATTCTTTATTTTTTGGTAATATAGTCATGTTTTAATATAAATTTCCAATTCTTACATTCATGTTTTTATTTTGCAGGCACAACACCATAAGAATTATCAATTATAATCATGACTCATGAGGACATGAATGAACCACTGCTTTGAGAGATGAAAGTGGAAATGATTCACTGTGAATGAACCTCGCATAGAAATAACTTAAAACACACAATTGTTGTAGACTATTTGGCACAAAAAGAAATAACTTGTATCAATTTCCAAAATTTTCTAGATAAATAAAATAATCTGGACAATATAACTTTGCAAAGCTCTAATAGTAGTTTAATGTATAAAGAATTATGAGCAATGTTATTATTTTAAATTATTATTGATTTAACTCTTTTAAAAAATTTCCATTACTATTTGTTGGGACCTCGGTCTCGTCTTTATTTCCGTATTTCCGCGGTCGGAGGTGGAAGCAACCCTTGGAGGGGGAAACAGCAATACGATTTCAATTACTTCCCGGTAAAAAGACAATATGGTTCATTGATTTTTTTGAACCGAATACAACTAATAAGACCGTATCCACGTCATTCGTTGGATTTTGCACGATACTTGTATCTAGCACATTGACATTTCTCTTATTTTATTTTTGTTTGTTATTTTACAAGAAGACACATAAAATTAGTAAAGGAAAATGTATGTCACTCATTTGACGTGTTCGTGAAATTCGTTTGGACCAATTTTGCCGTGCCATTTAGCAGCTCTGTCGTTAATTTTGCTTATGATTGTTACGTTCAGTGAAAGATTTCCATTTCTGTTAAGCATAGTGTAAGATTCAACTTTATTGTTGGTAAAGAAATATTCAATTCTAAATTTGTCAAAAAAATATTCAATTTTTAAAATTAAGCGGTTAATGTAAGAGTTGGCGGAGTTTCTCGAAAATACAGTGTGATTACAAACTACTTTCAAATTCTCTAATAATTTAAAAAATTATTCAGTTGAGATTTTTCAGTTATATTTTTATCAACAAAAATTAATTTATTTAATAAACTTTATTCATCAAATTATAACCTTAAATGTTTATTATAAAAAAAATAAGAGCGAATGTTTTATAAAAATAATTTTTATAATTATAAAATAAACTAAAATTTTTAAACCTGACCTTCATTGATTTTAAATATAGTTTCATATAATTTTAAAATAAATAAATCGCATATTACTCAAACTAAATAATTATTTTTATCAACATTGTATTTGTATTGAAATCTTAAACTGTTGTTGTCTTTAAATGCATTTTAATATTATGTATATTATTTTTATACTTGTGGTTAAGAAAGTTATATTAATAATATAAAAATTTAAATTTAATTTATATGCATTACGATATAAATATATTTTACATTGTAAATTAATTATAATCGTTAAATTAATAAAATAATTTATTTTTTATTATAATTATTTTAAAAGTTGCAATTTGCTGATAATGTATTTTTTTTTTTAATAAAATACAGCAATTAAACTCTAAAAATTTTAATGTTAAAAAAAAATAAACACTAACTTTTAATTATTAAAAATGCCAATTAAAATTAAATCTACTGTATCTTTATGTAATACATTAAAAATTAAAATATAATTATATAAATTTATACTTTAAAATTTTTATGTGTAATATTATTTTTTAACTTTTATTTTTTTAATTAAATTTTTAAAAATTTGACTCGCTATCCACACACGTGTGAATCCGTTTAGACCTTGGCCCTCATTTTAAAATGGCAAGTGGAGGTTTCTTATTTCAATGCTCCATTTTCCAAAGAATTATCGATCTATTTCATTTTCAAAATTATATATTAATATATCTGTTTATTTTTCTCTCTTATAAATTGCTTTTGTAAATGGCTACTTTCCATACTTAAATCCGTATTTTTAAAAGGCAACTTTCTTAAGTTATTTTTTTAAAAAAAATCAAATCATAAAATTTAAATTATATAAATTGACTAGAGTTACATGTAATATTTAAATAAAGTTTTCGAATATAACCAGTTAATGTATGCATTTTTTGAATAATTTTTTTAATTTTTTTAGCGATACACCTCGTTATCACTTTTTTATACTTTTAGATAATATGTTAGTCAGTAATATATACATAAAAACAAATAAAATAATATAAATAAATTAACATCTTAATATATTACATTGTTAACGGTCATGTAATTAATTTTTAATTGATATCTAGCGGTATGATAACGAGATGTATCGTCAAATTTTATATTATTTATAATATGAAAAAGTGAAATTAATTAAAAAAATATCAAGAAAATACGGACTATATCTGTTAATTAAATATATTTGAAAATATTATTCAAATATTTCATGCAACTCTAATCTTATGTAAATGTATACTTTCTTAAAGAAGACATCATTTGTAAAAATGACTTATAAGTGAGAAAAAAATATATTAATACATAATTTTGAAAAGGAAATAGATCTATAATTTTTTTAAAAAAATGGATTATTAGAAAGAAAAAAATTATCCGTAAACGGATGATGATATATCACCGAAATCTCTTTGCAAAAGCAATTTCACTCCAAATATACGTTTATTGAGGTAACAAGATCGATGTTTTAACATTTTCCGTGTTCTCCGTCGAAAAAAAATATTTGTTATTATGCCCTCTTCATTTATTATTATTATATTTGTTTGGGTGTCGTATATGAGATGGAATTGTAAAGCAAAACCTAATAAAATAATGTATACAAAAATATAAATTTTAAGCTTATAATTTTTACGTACGGTGATAATCATGTTTTAAGAGTAATACTAACATTTTAGCTATACATACATATTAAGTTATTTATTTTTATAAATCTTAAAAATTAAATTTTATTCCCAACCAGTATTTTTATTTTATTAGTTTAAATATTTATTTTGTTGATAAAATTATATAATTAACATATTTATATTGTAAAATAGATATATTTTTAGTAAATATATGTTTAACAGTACTTTAGTTAATAATTTCAAACAAAGTTCATTTTATAAAACATACATTTAAAAAAATTATCAAAAACATGAATCATGTTGAAAAAAATCTCATTTAATTAAAAATATACTTACAAACGTTAATAATAACACAGTCTAACTCAAAAATGAATAAAATATTAGAATTTAATCTATAATAAAAATAATCATAACTTTGAGTTACTATAATAATTTTATGAAGAACTAGGTAGATAAAAAAAATTATTCAAACTCTATCAAATTTTACATATTTATTTAAACCGTTTGCTTATAACTTATTTCATATATTAAACGCGAAACAAATTAAACTGACCATTATTTAATTAAATATATTATTTATAATTTGAATTGTATACGAATAAAATGACTTTACCTCAAATTTCCATAGTCTTATCTTTTAATTTATCACTACACTTTATATGAGACCATTTTTTGAGGTGGAAAAAGGAAAAAAGCGGAGCCCATTTTTTTTCAAAAATCATGAATAATAGTAATAATAGAAGTGTGTAAAATCGTCCAAAGCTAGCAAATGAGTTGGTAATCTAAGAAACACTGAAATAGTTTTAATCATGTAATTCAAAGTTAAAACCCCAACAAACTATATTAAGTAAAAATGAAAACTAAGTAAAATTTGTGATAAATTCTGTCAATATAGATGACACAAATATTAGTAAAAGAGAAAAGTAAGTTCAATTCCAATTCATTGATTTTTGTTGATTGATGAACTATTGATTTGTCAACAAAGAAAATCAATCAGATTATTCATCAACGAATCACATCACTGAAAAAGTATGTTATCTTCTTGAAGAAAGAAGTTTCATATGTAGTGGAGAGTTTTCAACTTTTAATTTAATGAAGATATAATGTTAGTTTCACACCAACATCAAACATTACCCTAAAAATATAATGCTAAATTCTAAATTCTCATTCACAGAGGCGGAGACAATGTATTTCAATTTATTTGTTTAATTATTAGCCTTTAAAATAAACTAAAAATTATGTAAAAGTTTACACTTTTGATTATTTAAGTGTAAGTCAATTTCCATTAACGCCTTTAAGTTTGGCCACGTGGCTGTTAGGACGACAGACAGGTCATACCAGTACTGACGTGGTAAAGTCAAATACTTCTTAGGTATTTAAATTTTAAATTTTATCTCACGACATGACAAGTTAAATAATTATGTTATTAAATAGAAGAAAGAAATAACTTAAATTTAAAAAATTACGTTCATTTTTATTTAAAAATTAATATTATATAAATTAGAATAATTGATTTCCTTATAAATAAAAAATTTAATTAAAAAATTGAAATAAAATTCATCTTTTGAAATATCAAAAAGCCTAGCAACTTCGACTTCTTAAAATCTCAAATATTCCAACAACTTTAGAAATCAGCACATCCTATAACAAATAAAAGCAGTATAGATTTAGATCTAATTTTTCTCATGTGATTTAAATTTAACAAAAATAAAAGGTTTATATTTAAACTTTATTTTTAAATGATTTGATGGAACAATTCAGATTGTTCGTAATGAAATAAAATTCAGAATTTTTTATTTGAAAAAAAAAAGTATAAAAATTGATAAGACAAAAGAAATTGTTAAAAGTTTTAGAGTTTAAAAAAGATAAAGTTATTGAGAGTCTTTGAAATTCAAAAAATATAAAATTAAAATTGAAAAATAAGATTGAAAAGAATTAATCTCAGATTGAAAAGAAAAATATCAATAAAAATGAAAATATTGATTAAGATTTATGAGTTTAATTTCAGATTAACAAAGAAAACGTTGATAAATAAGATTGAAAAGAATTAATCTTTTTAATAAAATATATATATATATATATATATATATATAATCATTTAGTTTAACTAAATTTGTATTTAAATATTTTAAATTAATGTTGTTATATTAAGTAATAATTAAAATTTGATAATATCCTCTTGATAAAAAGCGCACGACCCCAGGTAGACTATTAGTGGGACACGTAGGTCCCAATATTGACATCGAATTGGCGCGCACTGTTACTGGCGCGTCCAAGTATGCGTGTCAATCTCGTTATTTCGCAACATTTTCTGCCCATTTTGTTTACCGACTATTTCCAACAACATCACTAGTTGTCTAGTTTCTACTACTCCTCAAAGTTTTTCCCTCCTAACACATTTTCCTCTCAAGGTCCCTTCCTTGACCATAAACAAAAACCACACAGAAAACAAAGGAAAAAAGTTACAGTATTTCCGATTCAAAATAAATCGGAGATAATTCACACACACCTAAATAGAAAATAAAATAGATTGTAGATTGCGATTAGAATTAGTAAGTGATTTCGATTTCGGTGTGAGTTTCTTGGATGAGTGAAAGAGGGAAGAAAGAAAAGCCCGAGAAAAAAGAGCGGATGAAGAATATCTTCAAGAAGCTTCACATAGGTAGTAGCAATCACGATCCTCATCGCTCCAATGAAACTCCACCACGTGTACCTTCGCCGTCTGGCGACGCTGAAAATGTTCAGAGTTTTGCCGCTTCTACAGCAACTCCTTCCTCCTCTTCACCATCCACGGCACCTGTTGTTCCTGCCTCCGGCGGCGGCAGTGTTTCTCTACTGGTTAATCGGCAAGATTTTTTCTCATCGGAGGAGGAGTTTCAGATACAGTTAGCCCTAGCTATAAGTGCTTCCAATTCTGATTTCCGTGGTGATGATCCGGAGAAGGATCAGATCCATGCGGCGACGCTTCTCAGTTTGGGAGGACATCGAATTGATTCGACCAGGAATAAGGGTGATGCGGCGGAGGCGCTTACGAGGCAATACTGGGTGAGTTTGTTGATTTTTTAAGTAAATTTGTGGCAATGTTGGTCTTTTTTCATAATTAATTGTAACGAAACTGTGAGTTTCAGTTTTAGGGGTTTATGCCGAGTGATTTTTGTTCTAGATTTTTCCAGCTTTAGTTTATTTGTGCTTGTAGTGGATTTAATTGTTTAGAGTTGGGGATTTAAATGTGACTAGGGTTAGCGATTTAGGTGAACTGCCAAATCTATTTTTGATCAATGAGGTGAAATTTTGTTTCTGCGGGGAGCAGGTTAAAGTATTCCAATTTTGATTTATTTGCCTTTAGCATAATCTGTTTTGCGTTGTGGGATCTTAAGAATTATGTTAATATCTCCCCCGTTTATAGTCTGAATTGATTGTTTGGGCCACCTGAGATCAAAGTCATCAAACCATGTTGAAGATTTATGTGCCTTTAAGAAGTGTAATACTAATACATAGCTAGAAATTAGAAATGTGGATTTTTTTTTCTACTGCTAATGTTAGAATCAAACAGTTTTGTCCCTCCCTCGGAATTTTTAATTAATAAATTATGATGTGACATATTTTAATCAATGTGATGTATGATGTTCAATGATTAATATCCATGAAATTGCAACAAAAATCTCTCAACATTTCCAATTTCAATTTCTGAAATTATTCATTTTATAATTTAATTAATACCATATATCTAAATGGTTTTATATCACGAGATTGTATGTCACTTCATTTAAAATATATTTAATAACTATTTTTTTAGTTAAGAAATATGAGGAAAAGACTAAAACCATCTGATTTTAAAATAGAGGGATCAATTTAGTGAATTGGTGAAAATAGGGAGACCAAAACTACAATTAAGTCTTAGTATTGTTAGAATTTTGCTAATGATGGGGATTAAACCCACGATCTCCTTATCACTCCACTCCCTAACCCCCCCCCCCACCTAGGCCACCTAGCCAACCTTATATCCCCTAGAAATGTGGATCATTATTTCTACAATCTTTGGACGTTTATTTGTGTGCTTGACAATTGACATTAAAGAGGCACCTTCATGATTGATTTTTTAAACTAGTTCACTCACAGATATTTGTTAAAGACATTTTATATTTTTTCACTGTATAATAAGATGAATTTTCTGCTATAATCAGCAATTGGTTGCTTAACAGCTATTGTGCCCGTGATTGACTTCCTGTGTAGACATTATTGTTACAAATTGCTTTAGTTTTCTACCTAATATCTTTTTAGGTTGAATTTGTTTCTAGTCCAAATAAAAATACAAACTTTCAAGTTTAGTCCCTACTTAATTTTTTGTTCAATTGAAGTCCCTATTTTGATATTTTTTTACAAAAATGGATGCTTTTAGTTCTCTTCAACTAAAAACATAGTCCCAATAAAAGAACAATAGGGACTAAAATCGATGTAGAGACTAAACTTGATAGATCGTTCTTTTATAGGGACCAAAAATGTATTCAACTCTATCTTTTTTTTAAAGAGATAATATTGTTGTGTCTTTAAGTGAAGTTTCTATACACCACACATGCTCAGATGCTCCATCAAATTATAAGGTTGCAGTCTTGCAACAAGTGAACATGTACTCTTTCATTTATACTCTTCCATTTTTGTTCACCACTTTCATTTACCTCCATTGATACTTTTTTCACCTTTCCATTAATGTTGTATTGCATTTCTATTATTTTTGACTAGGAATACAATGTACTTGACTACGAGGAGAAAGTAGTGGATGGTTTTTATGATGTATATGGGCTCTATAATGACCCAGCAATGCAAGGAAAGATGCCATCTCTAGCAGATCTTGAAACAAACCCTGGTGGCTCTAGCTTTGAGGTGGTCATAGTTAATCGAACAATTGATCCTGCCCTGGAAGAGCTGTTGCAAGTTGCACACTGTATCGCATTAGACTGCCCTGTCACTGAGATTGGCATTTTGGTACAGAGGCTTGCAGAACTTGTTACTAGCCATATGGGTGGTCCTGTAAAGGATGCTAATATTATATTAGCAAGATGGACAGAGAGAAGTACAGAGTTAAGGACATCTCTGCATACAAGTGTATTACCTCTTGGGTCCTTAAATATTGGGCTCTCTAGGCATCGCGCTTTACTTTTCAAGGTTAGCATTATGGCTTCTTGGTGCTTTAAAATCTTGTGGTTCATAAATACTTTGATGTAAAATTTAGTCATTATCTGCAAAAAGAATTTGTTTACATGATATATACAATACTATTAAATATCGCAATCACTTAAAACTATTTTTTGGAAAATAAATTATTTATGAATTAATAAAAATGAGTCATATGATTTTCTTTTTAGAATTATTCACGCTGGCCAGTATTCCCAGCTAATTTAGCCTAGGCTTGAGTTCATAAATAAATTTTCAGGATGTAAGTATGCTTAACTAAAAATGGGAAAATGCAGATCAATCAATTAAAAATTGAATTATCAAATTTTGGGCCGACACTGTTCATGAGTACCTCTTAACAGTGTTACAGGTTTCAAGTGTTGAATTCACGGTGTTTACTTGCAATGTCTAGTTTTTCATATCACAAAAAAATTGTCTTGTTAAATTTAGTATCTTTTCTGTGCATTTTAGATTACCCTTAATTTTCTTATCAACCTGTTGGCTGTGTAATACACTTTTTGTTTTTACGTATGTAGATATTAGCAGACAACATTAAGATGCCTTGTAGACTGGTTAAAGGTAGTCATTACACTGGTGTGGAGGATGATGCTGTCAACATTATAAAGTTGGAGGATGAAAGGTTAAGGCTTTTGTTATCCTTGTATTTTCATGTATTTGTTGTTAACTTACCCATTTGTATGTGCATGTCTAAATGTTGCTGTTCTTTTATCTTCTATTATTATGTGTTGGCAAGGATTGATAATAATCATTGGAGGCCTCTGTAAGTGTGCCCGGAAGTTTTTGTGGTTATTATGGTCCCTTTGTACTGATATTATACTGTTATGCTTTCAGGGAGTTTTTAGTTGATCTCATGGCTGCTCCCGGGACACTCATCCCAGCTGACATTTTAAATTCAAAGGATAATAATGCCTTTAAGCCTCACAGCCCCAAGATTGTACCGAGTTTGTCTTCCACTAAGGAAACTGAGTTTTCTTACTCAAGACCTATCCTGCCATCTAATGGTGAAGGTAGTGGTCAGACTTCTGTGATAAAAGATCGTATGCCACCTTGGAATGGAAAATCATATACTGAGAAGTCCGAGCCTTCAAACTTTGGTTTGAGCAGAGACACTGGTGTTGGTCCTTCTAAATTTCCTAATGGAGGGAGTCCTAACCAACGGGAAAATTTGCCATCCTCATATGGTAATTCTCTGTACAAAGGTACTCTTGGTATGAATGCAGTTGGTGACGGGACAAGATTGAATGTCAATGTTGTACCATATGCCCAGAACAACCCCAACGACCCGCAGAACCTTTTTGCAGATCTTAACCCATTCTTGATAAAAGGGACTGGGAAGCCCTTTGTGCATAACAAACCTGTGGAAAATAAATCTCCCGAGCTTCACGGTACAAAAAATAATACTGTTTCTGGTCGACCCGTGGCATCACTGATGTGGAAGAATCGCCATGCCTATAACGAAGTCCCCAGGAAAACTAATCAAAACCCTAATGAATATAACCCTCCTTTATTTGTTTCCAATATTTCTTTCACATCTGAAAATACTGATCTCAGCACTTCCAAATCATCATACAATTCGAATATAAATAATGATATTAGTTGTCAAACTTCGGCACACATTACTGGTTCAGTCCCACCAGCTGGTGTTGGTGAACTGGACCGGATAGAGGGTCTCCATGCTGATTTTAAAAGGGGGGATTTGGAAAGTTCTCGAAATGTCGTAGTAGAGGCAGTTAAAGAACCTGAAAACATTGAACTCAGACATCATGACAGGAGGAAGTGCACACATGATAGATTCATGGGAAGCAATTTTCAAGATCAAGAGAGTCCCAGCTCTTCAATCGATTCCATTACAAATAGGGTCGATCAAATATTGGACGATGCAGATGTTGGTGAATGTGAGATTCCATGGGAGGATCTGGTTATTGGTGAAAGAATTGGTCTAGGTAATGTGAATGATTTGTCTTTATCCTCTTGTAGGAATGTCATTAATATTTACTCTAAAGTTGATGTTACTCTGGTTTTCTATTTCCGTAAGTATTTAAGTGAACTTCATATAAAATGCAAATTAATCATTAATCGTTCTTACATTAATTTCTTCTTTGTTCTTTAAATGATTAAATTACTATTTTCCTTTTCTATTCGTGTAAACATATAGTCCGAAGGTCGTCGCAAGCATGTCTTAACTTCTCGATTTTTCCTATTTTTACATGTGATTTACCTTTTACTAGGATTGAAATGGATGTTTAATAGTTGTTAGGGATGTTCCTGGTGTGTTTAAATTTTGCATGTCTATTTTTATGTTTCTTAGAGTATTAATCTGTTTATGTTTGTGCTTTCTTTCAAATAGGTTCATATGGTGAGGTATACCGTGCAGACTGGAATGGCACAGTAAGTACTAGATTTCCTTTACATACTTGCAGGGAAGATTAATGTTGTAGATTGAAGTGGAAATTGTTTATTGTTGTCTTATTTTTGGTGATGCCAGTTTTATACTCTGTCTGCATGATAGAAAAGCACTTTAAATCACAACAACAACAACAACAATAGTGATAAATACAATGATCCGGCTGGCCCTTCTTCATACTGTCATTTGTTACGTATACTTGTTTCTTGTATATATGTATTGTAGCACTTAATTAAAGAGAAGTGAGATGGGATGGTTAGTATAACTGACCTGTTTAAGAATATGTCTCTGCTATTGCATGTGGGAAATACCGTGGTTTACCAAAAAAATACTACACGTGAATTTTTTTTCTTTTTCTGTAACCAGTCAGTTTAACTATTCCTTTGAAATAGTTAGTTTTTAACATTAGTTTTCAGTTGTAACTGATTAACTAACTCCCCCACTCTCTCCTTGGGTTTCAGCTGCGAGCTCATTCATCTATGAATATGAATGCACTCTGCCTTCTGCTACTTACCAAAATCATCATATTCAGTTTCAGATTCACTTTGGTTTAGTTTTCTATCTTTATCATAGTTTCTGTTTCTCAATAATAAAGAATTATAACCATGTTGGACTTATTTTTACATTTGTTAAATTCCATGGTAGTCTGGATAAAAGAGAAAGGGTAAAAAAACAACCTATATCTCTTGCTGTGCTAATAAATTCTCAAAAATCATTTTTCTCGATTTCTTCATTACCGAAGCTTTTCCATAAAGTTAATGAGTTGTTGTCTCTGATATTCTGACTGATAATCATCCGTGAATATCAGGAGGTTGCTGTGAAGAAGTTTTTGGATCAGGATTTTTCAGGCGCTGCCTTGTTGGAATTCAAAAGAGAAGTAAGCACTATTTAGAATTTTTGCATACAACAATTATTTTTCTTATTTGCAAAAATTAAATGGGAAGGAAACAATGAAATCCTTGTGAACTTTAAGAAACTATTTTGTTACTGTAGATAATATTGTAGAAACTCAATTATATTATTTTGATGAAAGAAAGACTCCTTTTATAGGAGTAAGTATATCAAGTCAACTCCTTAAGTTACGGAGTGATAAAAGGAAACTAAATAAAGATAGAATAAATAATAAAATAAACTAAGCATTTCAAAAGTTACTTTCAAAATAAAAACTAATCAGAAGATTTAGATCCAAATACTCGTCTGGAAAAAGTAATGAATTACTAGAGGGAGCAGATAAGGTGCAAGAAATGCAAATAATAAAATTAAACGCAATGCGTATACAGACAAGATTCAACCATACTTATGTCCTTAAAGGCCAAACTTAATCTGCTTTCCATCCTTTTGTTGCAAGGTACGGATAATGCGTAGGCTGCGTCATCCAAATGTTGTCCTTTTTATGGGTGCTGTCACCCGGCCTCCCAATCTCTCAATCATTTCAGAGTTTCTTCCGAGGTAGATATATTTTTTACTTTTTCTCGTCATTTTTTTAACAAAATAATGGTACTTCTTATCAGCCAATTGGTCTTGCAAGTTACTCTTTCCATATTTGAGTGTCACATTGACATTACTGTTGTACATTTTTACAGAGGGAGCTTGTATCGAATTCTTCATCGCCCTAATTGTCAGATCGATGAGAAACGAAGAATAAAAATGGCTCTGGATGTGGTATAAAATAATTATCCATCTTTCCTTTCAACCATCTTTTACATTGATGAACATCAAATTTTAGAACATTCCAATTTACAGGCTAGGGGTATGAATTGCTTGCACACCAGCATACCTACTATTGTTCACCGAGATCTGAAGTCGCCAAATCTTTTGGTTGATAAGAACTGGAACGTTAAGGTATATAATTGAAAATTAATGTGTTGTCCCATATGCCTTATTTGTTGTCTCACTCATTTATATGGTTCCTTAAGTCTTCCTTTGCACATCAAATGTACTTATTTGTTAGTTTGGTGAAGTCAGCTTGGTTAATATTGGAAACATGGTGTTGAACATGGTTATATGATTTTTTTCGCAAGCTGCATATTGTTATATACCTATATAAGCCAATTGATGTCATATCATTTCTGTGTGATGTGACATATAGGGGTGCATATGTGGTTGGTATTGAAGCCTAATGAACCCATACAGACTAATATATACACTAAACAAATTAACCCTCATTGTAGAAAGGCTCAAAAACTGACCAACCCAAAAAGAAGGTTGGGTTGACGTAGCAATTTGTACCTTTTATATGGGACCTATTGCTTGATAAAAAAACTAAATACAAATATTATTGTTTCAATTTCAATTCCAATAAAACCTTTGAAACTTTTTGTAAATTGAATTTAGGATGATTTGGTTCTCTATGATAATATATATTTATCAAGCCGGTTACAATATGTCTGCTAAAAAATTGCATAATTAAAGAGGGAGAAAACCCAAAAACAAGTATTAGTATAGCAAAAGGTTCTGAATACAAGTTCAACCAGAAATCTAGCATGTTGAAAGCTGTTGTATATAATATGACAAGCATATAAGAACAGACAAGCTGTTTTCACTTCAGGTAACTATTGTTGATGTTATGTCTATTGTCTTGTTGAAACGATCTAGTTTAATATGATAGGTAAGACAGGTTGATTTGGGTTATAGTAGTTTTTAATACTATACTAGCTTAATCCAGCTTATAATGAAATTTGGGTTCCAACCCAACCTATGGCTGAAGTTGAAACATGTCCATCTGTTTGAGATTGGTTCCAGCCCATTAATTTCTGAGCTAAGTGGACTTTACTTTTATTTGACCTTGAAAGCAAGCCATTCTTTCTACAGGTATGTGATTTTGGGTTGTCACGGTTGAAGCATAACACATTTTTGTCATCCAAATCAACTGCTGGAACGGTGAGAATTTAAGAAATTTATGTGTTATTTTGAAACTCATTTATTTAGTCACGTGCGGTATGTGCCTTATCTGTCTTTTGTGTACCTGACATGGTTATTGTCAACTTGTTAGCCGGAATGGATGGCTCCTGAAGTTCTCCGCAATGAGCCCTCAAATGAGAAGTGAGTTGTTATTAATTTAAGTTTTGTCTGGATTATAATTGTTATTTTATATCTTATTTGGGTAATCAATATCAAGATTTGTTTATAATAAGTGGCTAAATCTTTACCGTCTATAAATATGGAAGGTATTAAGCTAGTCCTAGCTGCCAGCCTCCTCCTAACAAACAAATGTATCAACTGATTCATAACTCACAAGTAAAATTGGTTTAGTATGCCTTTTAAACAGGCTTTTGCTTGATACAAAGCTTTTTTTTCTTTTCGAAATGCTGTACTGAATTTTTTAAGGTTTGCTAATTCAAAGTGACTCCATTTTTATTCACTGAAGTCCGAAGTATATTTTTCTTCTATTATAAGCGGCTTAGTGATGGCTGCTGAGACCACAATAATCTTAAATAAGTGTGGAGTTTAATTTTTCCATGTCTTTCATGATAAAAATTTAATGCTTGTTGGACAAGGTGACTGCAGTTTGAGAAGGACGATCTCAAAATTTCTTAACTTTTAGATTCAAATATATATATATACTAATTTATGTTTTCTACTTCGCTTGCAACAACAGCTGTGTCTCTGTTAATTATCATTTCAAATGTACAGGTGTGATGTTTACAGTTTTGGTGTCATCCTATGGGAGCTTGCGACTCTAAGGTTGCCATGGAGTGGAATGAATCCTATGCAAGTTGTTGGTGCCGTAGGTTTCCAAAATCGTCGCCTTGATATTCCTAAGGAAGTTGATCCTTTAGTTGCAAGAATAATCTGGGAATGTTGGCAACAGTAAGTTCCTTTGACTTTAAGTTTGATTTACTCTTTTTTTCTTCTATATTTCATCACTTAAAATGTTGAGGAAAATGTGGATCTAACCTTCATTTCCAATTGATGATCTTTTTCTTCTCTATCTCTCTTCCCTCCCCCTCTTGTGTCAGGGATCCAAATTTGCGCCCCTCGTTTGCACAGCTCACAGTGGCTCTAAAGCCCTTGCAGCGTCTGGCTATCCCGACACAACAAGACCAGGTAGCTTCACCTCTGCCTCAGGAGATTTTTGTAAATTCTACCCCATGAAAAATCTCCCTTTCTCAAGTGTGAATAACTAGGCTTTCTGCATAGTTTACCCGTGCGTATAAATGTAACAAGCAAAATAAAAAGAAAAGAAAAAGCAAATGTTGTGTCGGCAAGTGTTTGTATGGAGGGATTCATCAAATTATCAATTGCTGCTGCGGCCAAACAACTGTGGAGCGATTTTTGTATTGTGTTGATAGCTTGACCGAGGAACCAAAACTCGGTGATGTGTAAATTAATGTACTCAAATCTCAAAATTGTTTAAAAAACGGTCTCAATAGTTGTTCCTACCAAAAACAAAAGTCTCAAAGTTGTCTTTATGTAAAAATATCTTACCAGAAAAATCCAGAATTTGGTGAAGTAGTTGGTGTTTAAGATTTTGATACGTTGACTGACCATTGGATTACTTTTTCTTGCAAATTTGATCCGATAAATCTCACAAACAAATGAACTATTCTGAAAATTTTCACAAAGTTTCTCTTACTACATGTAATGCGATCACAGCCATGAAAAATACTGCATTGCGATGTCCACTTTGAGAGATGCGTCCAAATCTTTTTGTGGGTCGGAAACAACTCGTTAACTGTAATCCAGGTGAGGAAGAAATTCTGCATCAATACTGCTAAGGATGGCAATAGGCACCTTCTCGACAAATAGTGTCTGTCCTCGTTTACGTGCAAAGTGTATTTCAGTTCGTTCTCATGTGGGTATTAAAGTGTTTCTATACATGCTTTTATTTGTTCAATTTTTGTGTTATTTGTTCATTTTTGCGTGTAATTGTCCAGATTTATTTATACTCCCAGTGGAGATTTCTACTCTACCCATTGTCTATATTTGGAGAAATCTACCACCTAGGGTTGGGTGGGAAAAAAATTGCCCTACCAAAACTCAGTGTCTTACTTTACCACTTACCACCTACCTCAATTTATATCTCTCACCTTCAAAATACATTTAAAAAAAAACTATTTGTCCTTTTTTTTTATGAAAAGATATGTTACTAAATTTTGATATTTACATCCAAATTTTGATATTTACATCCGACCTTTATAAAAAAAATGTTAAACGAAAATTTCAAAAATTTGGTTGAAATTGTAAGCTTCAAAATATGAAGTAAGTTTATTTTTTTTGTAATATTAAAAAATATTCATATATTTTAAAAGTTTCAAAATGGAATTTATTATGTGTTAAATATATTCAAATATTTAATCTTGAAGCAAACTTTTAAAACTTTGAATTTTCAGAATCTTAAAATCTTCAAAATGATAATTTTTTTAAAGTTTTGAAAATCAAAATTTTTAAATGTAGTATTCCGAGGATATCAAAGATATAACTACTAGGTATAATAATATAACACGCTAAATGCAATTGCGCTCCATGCATAGTTTTGACAATGTTTCAAATTAATGAACAAGCTAACATAGTTCGCCTTAATTCGAGTGAGTCTTGTCGACGAATGTACTACTTCCAACTATAAGTAAAATATATGTTCTTGCGACACAGTCAAATTGATTAGTTTGGATAAGACTTTTGTATAAATTGTCTAAATATTGCAGTCTATATTAAGCACATTTGTTAAAATTTATCTCAATAGCTCATTCTTCCATTGTTGCCCTTAAAAATTCATGTGCAATCGTCACGAAATTAGTAGTATTCATATTTGTTGGTGCACTAAAGAATCTACCACTCGGAGGAATGTGCAAACGAGTTTGACATCTTCAGTGTGATGGTCATTTCTCCGAATGAAAGTGAAACGAGTTGATTTCTATATGTCACCTTTTTACGAAGCCAAATACGAAAACGACTTCAATCATCATCAAATAAGCTGAAGAATACTGCATCAATTCGAATTCCTGAATCTAATACTTTACAATATTAGATATTCTACTTCAACAAACTTCTTCAATTTCAGACAATATGTGATCCTCTTCAACGAACTACGGACATGCAAGTAATTAAAAAAATAAATAACATCCTCCTCAAGTTTCCGAGATCTAAAACGTAAGTGGAACTATTTCGTGTAGTGCAAATGACTCGTCCTAGCCACTTACATAAAAATAATAATTAAAATAAACATATCAATAATTTAGATGGAGTGGATGGGTGGTATATTTTTCCTGTAATTTTTGTTAGTATCAATAGGGTTTATGTAACACCTAGTCATTTTATTTTATTTTTATATTTTACCTTATTAGGATTAAGAGATAATCGTTGATGATATTATTTTAATTTTTGGTAATAATAATAATAATAATAATAATAATAATAATAATAATAATAATAAAAGCATCATTCGACACCCCGTTGAAAATAAATGGCTTAGGTGGAAATGCCACATTCCCACTTTCGGCTTAACTTTCCCCACTCCTCCCCACTCGTTAAAGTTCTCCATTTCTAATGATAAAAAGTAAAAAAATAAAACTGACGTAGTTCATCCAAAATCGCTCTGCTATATAGAAAAAAGAGTTTAAGAGAGAAAAAGGAAGGAATTCAAGAAGGAGTTAGTGATTCATCCCATCACAATTGGAGCAAGACCTCTGCGGGAGAATTTTAATAACGACACTCATATCGATAAGGACATCACTCCAATTATATATTTATTGGTATAATTGTATTTATTTTGGAATGTATGATTGTATTTATTTTAGAATGTATGATTGTATTTATTTTAGAATTTGTGAGATTAAATATATACTAAGTTGAAATGCTTTTATCAAATTTTGGAAATAAATATGGTGTACATGTTATATTCATGGTTATGTTGAACATATTCAAAGTATGGAAAATAAATCTTATGTGATGTTGTAATAATGGTTGTGTTGAACATATTCAAAGTGTAAGGAATAAATGTAATGTGATACGTTGTTATAATGGTTGTATTGAACATATTCAAGGTGTGAATAATAAATGCTATATGTGAAATGTCATTAATAAATTAGCATCACATTATATTATTGATTTATTAAAGTGTCAACATTCATGCATTCATTCATAGTCGTGTGGTTGTGCGTCCATAATTGGTTGAAGCCCACATATCCTTGCGGGGATGTTGAGTTAGTGGTTGGTGTTGCTCGGAAGGACCCACGAAGAACTTGCGGGGAGGCAATATTCCGGAATCATTATATTGACATATAGATTAAGTCATAAGTTTGAGTATGCATTGAATTAAGTGTGATTAGTGTTTTACAAAGATAAATGATACATTGTACCTCATGATAATTGGTTGAAATAATGTCATTAATAATGATGTGGATATTATACTCATGAATGTAGTTTGGGGTGAATTAATATGTGATATTGTACTTGTTTTTATTACTGGAGCTCTTAATTGTTTGGATGAATTAATGTTATTAATTATATAAATATCATAATATTATATTTATATTTTTAATGTGCCTTCTGTTGTGGTTTGCGTGAATTAATGTTATTATATCATTACTTGTTTCTGCTTGTAGTTTCGGTGAATGAACATGTTCAGCTTGTCTTTTTGGGTGAATGAACATGTTGTATTGTTATTATTATTATACCCCTTAGTTATTAATGATGTAGATATCTTAATAATGTATGAATTAATTATTATTATTAATTATACAGATAACATAATATTATATTTGTATTTTCAATGTACCTCCTAGTTGTTGGTTGGATGAACTAATGTTATTAATTACGTAAATATTGTACTGTTATCTTTTAATTGTTACTGTATATGTGACAATTTGAATGGAATAATGTCATTAATTATGTAGATATTGTACTGTTTTATTTATTGTTATTTATTTATTTATTTATTATTTATTAGTAAGTATTTTGGAAATGATCCTTATTTTTGTACAGATGACATTCCTACTCTATTTGTACATTCGGGAAAGTTTTCAGAAGAATAGATGGAACATCTCATTTAATCCTAGGAATAGTAGTGGTCAGCTTTAAAAAATTTATTTATGTTGAACTCTAATTTATGCCAATTATCATTTTGTTACTACATTTCTGAACTTTATAATTTGAGTATTAAGTATCTAATTGAGATACTGGTTGATTTTAAATTAATAATAAATTATTTGTTTGTTTATTTGAAATTACATGGAAAATTATATATTTTATTTGAAATAAAAAAAAATATATATATAAAAAAAATAGGATGTTACAATTTCAGTCCATATTGTGTATTTACGGTTGCGTGGACTCACATGCAAGACCCAAATTACATATAATGTTAGGCCAAATTTCTCTTTTTAATACTTCAAATGTATTGACATTATTCTGAAATTTTATGACTTCTTAAATATTAGTTTTATGAATTTTTTTGCTTTAATAGTGAAGTATTGGAAGATGATCAGAGGAAAAAGATAGATATTAAGGTTCTTCAAGAATATTTTTTTAATAAACAAATTAATTTAAAAAATATATTTTTTAATTTTGTCATGTTAGATCTGTAACAATCATGTACGCATTTAAATTAATTTTCGTAGCTTAATTTGGATGCGTTTGGTGGGTGCTAATAACCCATGTCTGACAAAATATGATGCAGGAAGTTCAAGAAGTGGGAATAGATAAGAATTGAGAACAAGATGATCATATACTGGCCCATGACAAAGCAACTTGTACTAGAGCTGTTTGAAAGAATTGTGTTTGTATAGATAGTAATTCGATTAATGAATGCAATGATTCAGTGTAGATTTAGTTTTACGGTAACAAAAAATAGATTTCGAATGACTTGAATATTTTAGCGAAAAATAATTGAATAAAAAATAGTTTATGTTTGAATTAATTCACATAAAATCACGTTTGAAGTCAAAAACTACAAATTCTAACTTCAAACATCCAAAAAAAAACACAAGTAACTTAAAATATTAACACTTTGGCTACAGTTTGTTAAAAACAGGTGAAAGGAGTTCAACTCTCAGCTACTTAATGACATTAGCAATTTAAGATGCATTGTAACCTTTAGATCAGATCAGACATCCTTCTTCGATGATGATACAATTTTACTCTCAAATTTGAATCTGATGATGTTATCATTGTACTTCTAGGAGTTATGACTTTTGATTCCAATTCATTGCATTTAGGCCTTTCTGTCACAATGGTGTTTGAAACATTATTTGTTTCAGCATGCCTAGATTTTCCGGTTGAACTTCTCAGTATCGCTTTGACGCGAATATCTGAATAACTTAATGATTGGGAACAAGGAAACTGGATTGAACTTCTGGTGACTACTGATGCTCTTAAACTTTTTAATCTCCCACTAATTTCTTGTTCAGCAGCAATTTGTCTATGCCGACTAGCAACCGTTGAATTCATGAATCGAGGCACTGAATTAGATACACTTTTTTCAATAGGCTTCTTAGATGTTTTAGGAGTTTCAGTGACCTCTTTGAAATCATCTTTGGGACTAGTAGAGGCTACCAAGTCATCATCACTTTCAAGAAGACTAAATGTAGTTGAAAAGAGCTTTTTATTTTCGCTTAATTTTAACTCCGCATTCTGTATTTGATCCTTTAAACTCTGACGTTGCTTTTCAGCTTCCTTAATGTCTTCATCGAGCTCGATAATCTTCTTATCCCTTTGCTTCTTCAATTCCTACAGTACATGTATGCAGTAAGCAATCTTCAAATTAACAGTTTCCACTAAGTAACTTGGTTTAGGACAAGTTTTAGTAAGTTTATTATTACCACTGGTACTTCTTTATTGGACTCTATTGCTCTTGCTCTCTTTGCAAAGTTTAAAGAACAAATTGTCTCACAAACATCTTCTTCGGAAGAGCTAATATGCACTAGCATCAACACCTTTGAGCCATCCCCTTATGTATTTCATTATAAAGATTAGACATTTTATACTATATAGGAAAAAACCAGAAATATAAAGTCAACATGAAACATGAACTGTCCATATCACATTTGCACATGCATTGTTCATACAGATACATGTCTCAGTGGTCTTACTCTAGTTTCAATGTCTCACTATTTTGCACACACAAAATTGGTAGTATTTGCAATTTAGATAAGAAAGCGGCATCATACCGAGAGAATCTCGCAGTAGTTGGGTCAGCTTGCTATTTCTGCAAACAAAGTAACGTAAAATTATGTAATAGTTTGATTGTCTAGAAAGAAACAATAATTAGGATAGAATCAAAACACAAAAGCTATATTAAAAATGTCTCATCTCTGTAGTTATGTTATAGATTGCATAGAAGACATAATTAAACATGAGAAATCAGCACTAGCAAAATACTTGCCTGTAAGGCACATGACACCTCTTTCTCTTCAAAGCTGCAAGGACATCAGCTAGAGCTGAAAGAGAAAGATTAATAGCTCGGCCTTCATCAAGTGTTAGTCCACTTGCCCCAGTTTTTAGCAACCGTTCGCTGCCTCCAAGATCAACCATCCACAACTTACTTGTTTCGGTTTTGGCTTGCGAAGCATCCCCGCGTCTAAATATGCTTATCCTTGTCAAGCTAGATATATAAAGCTAAACAGATAACGTAACTATCAAGCTGAGAAAACAATGAAAATGTTTTGGAGTATCTAACTAGAACTATGACTCACCAGTGTGACCTGCTTGATGCCTCATTTACATTAGTCCACGAGGTCGATCTGAACCGTCTTCCTTTGTTGTACCACCATTTGGCTTTAGCATAATCTGAAATTTGCACTTCTGAGAGACCCTCAATTTCCACCAATCCCTTTGGATCTGTTTGGATGTTGAGATTGCTGTAAAAAGAGTTGATGAACCAGAGTCTCAGACAAATTACCCTATGAAATTCAATCATACATAGAAGTTTTAGTGAACATGGTAATAAAAAAATAAAAACAAAAGGTTACCATTTTGTCATAGGTTCATAGGATCTAGAAGACTGTCTTGGAGCCAGCAGATCCCTGACATTGCCCATGTAAACTTCCAACATACTCATTGAAAAAGTAAACGAAGATGAACTATCCATTGAGGCTTGACGAAAGAGCTCTTCGAGTGCACGAGGAATGATCCCTGGCAGCTCATTTGTACCATCCTAAATTAATCATGTCAGAAACCACCATACATACATTAGATAATATCAATGTTACTACACAGTTACACGCTAAGCATTATGAAATTTTTATATCGAGTCTAACTCATCGTTACAAAATCGACTTGTAAGACAAGAAGTGTCACTGTTTAAGTGGATTTTTCCCAGTAAGCGGTAACATTATTTAGTACATAAACACAAATTTCGACATGACTGACCATGGTGAATGTCTTGCCTGTGCCTGTTTGACCATAAGCGAAAACACACACATTGTGCCCGTCCATTGCTGATCTTAGAATTGGCTCCACCTCAACAAAAACACTTTCTGTAGAGGTTCAAACAATAGCAAACACAAAACCTCCCCTTCAGTAAAATTAGTACTATAATCAAATTAAAAATTGGTAAAAATACAATGGCGTTTGATACAAGCCTTGGTTTGCTTCTTGAGGAAAAACTTTATCAAACTCAAAATCTTTCCTTGTTCCTCCGAACTTAACATGAATTCTCTCTGACAAAACTGATACAGATTCAGAATTTCTTCTCTTCTCTGTCGAAACATTCGACCGAACTCTACAAAACACTCGAATGCTCCCTGGATAACAAAATGAAATTCTTCAACGACTTGAAAGAAAATAGCATACCAACCAAAATTCAAATTCATTAATCAACCAAGAACCCAACCAAATAGTTAATGAGTTTCAGCTAAAGAAGATTCAATGCATAAATCGCTCGGGAGTATTCTAGTTTGAACACTGGTTGGAATAACCCTTGATTCTCATCTAAACTCTGAATTACAAGATACACTTTTCCTTGAGAAGCAAAGGATTAAAAAAAAAAAAAAATTAAAAGTTATTCAACGTAGAGCCTCCAATTAACCCTACCACTACCTTTGATATCCAATATCTTACTCAAAGCTTCTCTCCTCTTTTTATCAACTATTCTCTGCTTCAGCTTCAGTTCCTCAATTTCACCTGCACAAACCCAAGCAAAATCAAAATCAACAAAATTTATTTCACATATTTAATTCAACAAAAGCTAAAATGAATTAAAATATATATATATATAAATGACTTTGGTTATTCATATATACTTTCTAAATTGGATATCAAGCTCTGAAGCTCGTTCTTTTGGTGCTCAGGCACAACACCAACATCAGTATAAACAGCGGAAACCGGTAACAAGCCATCAACTGAATCTGAGTTCAAATCCAATGAGAGTGATTTTGAAACCTCAGTTAACAGAATCTTCTCTTCTTCATTAGAAACCAGCATTTTTTTTCCAAAACCTATTTATGGTAAAGTAAAGTAGAAAATGTTGTAGACAAAACAGTGATTGAACAGTAATGGAAACAATAACTGCTTCCTCGTATTCAACTACACAAAGAGAGATCTGTTGTTTTACTGACTCATCATGGGGGGAGTAACAATCGATCACAGATTGCAAAATAAATTGGTCAACACAACAGGTAAATTAAAATATAAAATAAAAAAATAAAATGATGCAGAAAAGGTAGTAGTAATAGTTGGTTTAGAAAGAAAGTGAGGTAAGCGAAGGTTCTAGAGCCTGAAAACACTAATCAAGTATCTAGTCATGAAAAATGATGCAAGAAACTGGAATATAATGAAGCTTGCGTTATGATGAAGCTATTATTATGCAAGCACTGATTTTCAAGCACGTCGTGAAAGTAAGGAGCTACAGAGAAAATCAAAATTATTAGTAATAATAATAATAGTAATTAAAAATGAAGTGTTGGAGAGGGGATGGGTGGTTGGTTTCGATTTCAATGATTGAACAGTTTCATGTTGTAAAAAATAAAATATGATTGAAGAGTGTCATCTCATGGACACTGTTTGTGATTATAACTTATTTATATGAGTTAAAAAAGGAGGCCTTTTAATTTTTTAGTATTAATACTAAATTAAATTAAAAAAAGGAAAAAATAAGGATAATTTTGGTTGGTCCAAATGTCGAGGTTGTGTTTTTTGAGTTGGTAGGAGCGTGAGGAGAATAGTGGCAATGTTGCAATCCACTGTCCTCTGTCACTGCTTTTTTTTTTTGAGTAATACTTTGACTAGACGCAAGGAGGAACGTGCTTGCTTCTTCCCTTCTACCTTTTCTTTCAGATTATTATTTTCTTTAGTTTCATTAATTATCCAAACCATATGCCAGAGGGAACGTGCTTCGTTTGGTTCTTCCCAATTATTTCTTTCAATTTCTCAATTACTTCATCGTAGGGTTGATTTTCACATGGTTGTTACTTTTCAAGTACAATTTAATTTAATTTTAAGTTAGTTAGAAGGAAAATGTTTGGTAGAAACTCTAACTTCACACCATCAGAGAGAAAAAATATAGATAATCATTTCATAAATAGAATAAAAAGATGTGAGAGATTGAATATGTTTATAGGAATTAAATATGTTCCAATATAATAGTTGTATATAGAATGGATTTCTAGTTTCGAATTTATTATTTTATTTATTTTATTTGAATGTATCTAAATATTAATTAGTTTACTTTTAATTCATTTTAATAAAAAAATACATTTTATATTATTAATTCATTCAAAATTTATTTATTTATTTATGGGATTCAAATTTATTTATTTTTTATTTTATTTGCAACTGCATACAACCAAACACAATTATGCATATATCTCGTTGATGATATTTTCATTGGAAGGAGACCATTCAATCTGAATTAGACTTGAAAACAATATTTGAACTTTTACTTTTTTTTTCCCACATGAAAAAACTATAGATGCAAATGATTTTTCAAATTAAAATTTGAACCAAATGATTCCATTGATAGACACAAAGCCTATTTGGTAACAAAATGTTTTTGCTAAAATGAAGGCAGTGACTATTTCGAAACTTTTAGTTCTATCGTTAAAATGACAATAATTTTAATCATATTGCCTCTTGTTGTTTCACATAATTAGTTTTGTATACCAATTGATGTTAAAACTTGTTTTTTGCATGAAAACTTGGTACTTAAAAAATAGTTTGTAAATTCAATCGTTTCATATAGTCTAAAACAAAGCTAACCATCAATGGATTTATGGTCTCCGATTTTCTTATTCAACTAAATTTATATTAAATGTAGCTAAATATTAATTATTTTACTTTTAATTCATTTTAGTCAAAAATACATCTTTCATTATTAATTCCTTCAAAAAGTTTTTTAAGGAATTTAAAATTTATTTTTGTAACTACATATAATAAAAAACAAGTGTGTCTAAATCTTATCAATGACAATGTTTTTATGGAAAAGTAAAAAAAAAAACAATATATTATCTTTCATTTTTCATCTAAAGTTGAATATAGAATTTTGTTTCAGTCATTTAAGAAATTCAATAATTGTTATATATTATGCGTGATTTCAAAATTCACACATATATAAAGTTGATTTTATCTTGTGACAACATTACACATTAAAAATAAAGCTCATAGGAATGAATTCTCACATTCTCGGTGACAAAGTGCAATATGATATGATGCACTTAATGCCCATTCCTCCCAAGGATCAAGATGCAAACACATTCACAAAACCATTGCATGCTTGCCCTTTCAACACTCGTGTCCGAATTTGGCATGTTAGACATAGTGTTTTTTTGGCAATATTCAGTTTTACGTCCTACTGTCAGTTTTTTATTTATTAATAATCTAAGTTATTACCTTTAGTTTGATGCCGTAAAATTTTTCCTTTACTCCCATGAATCCCATCACTATATAAATGGGATATGGATCCAAAGATAGTGTGTTAATAATATAAAATAATTTTAGACTTTCATTCAATCTTTAACTATTCAATATGTCACAAATGTATCGTACAACTTTTTTTAATCAAATAAAATTACGTAACTATTTGTAGTGCGAGTTATAATTGATAACAATATAAAACAACTTTATAATACCAATGCATTACCTTTTATCCTTATGTGATATATTTTACTTTCTTTGAACAATAAGAAAAGAAATAAAAATACAGACGCAAACCGTTTTTCATTTCTTTTTAATTTATATGTAAATGTAAAAGAATTTTTCCCTTCTTAACCAACCGCATCCGTTATATTGTTATTTTAATTTTTTTTTAAATCTTTAATAATTTTTGACTTTTATCATAACTACTTCTAAATTATATATAAAATTTTATAATTCAAGATAATTATATAAAATATTTTACATTATCATATCATTTATATTAAATATTTTGTCTTGAACTAAAACTTGAGACCTAAAACTTGAGACCTATTGTGTAAGTTTATGGTAATTTTTTTAATCATAAAAAAAATGTATTATATAACATAGAAATCTATATATCATTATTATTAAATATACATTTTTCTTTTCTTTAACTTTCATTCAAAACAAACAATTGAGAAATTATGTCACTTTTTTCACTCAATATTTACCCACTTTCATTCATTTAACATTCTTTCCTTTAACTTCATTTACAATCAAGCATTACTATTCTTGTATAGTCAAAATTCTAATATTAATTATGATTTATTATAGATTAATATTTAAAACTTTAATATCCACAAATATCTTTTTTTAGAAGTAAATATTAATAATAATTTTTCATTTATATGACTGCAATATAGTAATTTAAATATACAGATTTAATAAAAATAAATATGTAACAATATAAAGCATATAACCGCCTTATCAATAAAGAGGATAAATATTATAAACTATTGATTCTGAAAAGTATATTTGTTTGATTTAAAAATTTCTAGTAATTTGTAGGTATTGGTTTACCATAAACTACTTTAATATACTACTAACTTTTATAAATTATAAATAAATAAATAAATAGTTTAACCACTAAATGTTCCTTTCCATGAAATCAAATGAAGTTCAATTAGTTCCATAAAATAAAAATAAAAATAAAAATAAAAATAAAAATAAAAATAAATGGATGATAAAAAAGGATGATTTGAAAAAAGTTGGTGCGACACAACGTGGGACATGTGGTAAATTGATAATCAATCGCTTAAGCAGTAAAATCAGGAAGCAAAGCAGCGAGTACAACTGCGAGGTTTTTCCATATACAGATCTCTTTCTTTCGACGAAAAGACGATCTTATCCTCAAGTGGAAAACACAAACCGAGTCAATTAACCAACCATAACAAAATCAAATCAAATCAAAAGCCTCATTTACATTTGCATCCATCGTCACTCTCTCTTTCTCGCACACAAACTTGTTCAATCTTCCACATATATTAAAAATAAAATACTGAAAAACAGAGCCACACATTTATCATTCATCGAGGTTCGCACTTCATTTTATATTCTATAGTTTCAGTTTTCATTTTTTTATCCTTAATTGTTAGCATTTAATGTGGAAATTACACGACAACAACGCTTGTTATGATTAGGTTATCAATTTTCGTAACGTTACAGGATTCATTACTGTTATTGTTATTGTTATTATTATGATTTTAACTGTTACTTTTGTATACTCTGAATGATTTGGGAAATTCGATTGCTTCGGCTAGCTTTTATCTAATCCACATTAAGTTTTATGCGAATTCGATTAACTATGTGCTTTGAGTGGTGAATTAATTGTGGCTTTGGCTTAATGCAAATGTAATCTAAGTCCAAATGAAAGAAGCGAAAGGGAGGGTAGAAGTTTAGAATTGCAGAGCTTAGTGCATGGGGCACTGTTAGTTGACATATTAAGAAGACCTTTAATGTTGGTTACAATGGCAGAAAGCATTTGTTCACAAATTTATATCAGTGGCAGATCAAGGACACTGATCCGGCAGGTGCAAAATATGAGAGTACTTTTATATTTTGAGTGTGTTGGGCTTAAGATGCAAAAGAAAAAATTTCAGGTGGTCAGAATGCAAAAATAAATAAATAGGGGTATTGGTGCAATTTTTCAAAGTTGAGGCTGTGCACACCATACATTGGAACTGGATCCGCCCCTGGTTGATGTGATGGAAATTATTTAGGGAACAGATCAGGAATTGGATTAGGAAAAATCTCTGATGATGAAATTGAAGCCCACAATTCACAGATTATGATATGGTTTCTTGGCATTGTTTGTCGTCTGCACAATGTCATGGTCTTGTTTGAGGTTGCATTGTATTGGGGGTCATGTTTCTTGCGTTTCAGTGAAGTTATTTGTTTTACTGGGCTCAACTCCCTCTTTTGAGGGATTTTTAGTATTTATGTTATTTAGCTTTGCATATACCACTGAAAATCACCATGTACTTTGGATTATTGCTATATTTGCAAATAATTAGATGTACTGGATTTATTTATTTTCAGAACTCGTGGGTTATGCCTAATGCATGGGTATAGTTGACGGTGTTTTTGAAGCTGACAGTGCTTCAGAGATTTGAGAGTTCGTCTGTAGAGAAAGCTATTAGAGTTGTTGTAGAAGCACCTATATTGGCAGAGATATGTAGGGCTGCTGCTGGTGTTTGATATCTTGTTAGTGGGTTTAGTTTGATAAGTTTATCTGAGACATTTTGAAAATCCAGCATATGATTTTTTTGAAGTTTTAGGGTGATGGTTGAGGATAAAAGTCAAATGTGGATCCTTAATTCTCCAAGCTATTCTGTAGGTTACCACATCTGCATCTTACCAACCATTTTCAAATATAAATTATATATTTTACTTGGGATGACACATGTTTGGTTGAAGCAAATAATTTATTATAGCATGACATCTTTTTCATTATCTTTAACTTACTCCTGAATATGCTATATGTGCTATGTGATTTATCATTTATTCACTGCCACAGTTTTGGCAATGCACCGCGTGGGTAGTTCAGGGAACACAAATAATTCAACTCGCCCGCGCAAGGAGAAGAGATTAACATATGTGTTGAATGATTCTGATGACACAAAGGTAACTCATTGTTTCTTCATTCTATCTATTCCAGAAAAATGGCCAAGTTTCATGTTTGTTATGACCTGCATCTTTACCCCCCATAGACATTTTGTTTGACATTTTGAGAACCTGGTTGTTTTATGAAAAAATCACTGCTTTTGAAAAACAAAAATCACTTTTAAGGATTTTCATCATGTTTTTAAGCTTTTAAAAATAATCAGAATCTGAAAAAAACTGTGCTATGAGTATAATGAAAAACTATTTTGAGTTACTTCTGAGAAATGTACTGATTATTATGAGTGTGATAGATGCGAGAAAATGTTCATTTTTTATATGATTTCAAACAAACACAAATTGCATATGGTTTACATAAAAATATAAAAAATAATAATAATTTTTTATACAATGTAAAAAACACTTTTTTCAATCTTAAACAAATGGGCCCTGATTGTGTCATTCTTAAGGTTAAAAAAGTTGTATCCATATTGTTCTCTTTCTCTTTTTTTCTTTCTTTCTCAACATTAGATCCTTTGGTGGAGTATATACTTTCCTCCTTATTGTTAATATTTATCACTATTTTACCATATGAAGTATGAACAATCAAAACTTCATCAATAGTTTTTCTATACACTCTGGTGCCTGTAAGGCTGTAACCTTCTGACTTGCTACTTAGCAATTGCTTCTAAAAGTACATGTAATTGATGCTCCTTTGCATCAAGCTTGCAGGTTTTAGTTGGAAACTCTTTGAAATTTGAAAATTTTCTTGGTCGATATATCTATCTTCACTTCAATTTTTTTTCCACAGCATTGTGCAGCCATAAATTGCTTGGCTGTACTTAAGTCTGCAGTATCTGATGGGTCTGATTATCTCTTCACCGGAAGCCGTGATGGAAAGCTAAAACGGTGGGCACTAGACGTGGATGCAGCGACATGCTCTGCGACCTTTGAATCTCACTTGGATTGGGTAATCCTTATCTCTCTAATCAAAATATTTGCACACACTTCAATTGTCTGGTGACGTATGATTTATTAAGAATTACCTCATGAGTACGACGATGGTTATTTTCTATGGTTACCGATGATGTTCTAGTTACACTACTTTCTACCTATTGTCTCCATCAGTTTCCTAAGATGGATATGCAAGTGAGTTTCACGTTATTTATGCAGTAATTTTCTTGCTTAAACACCAAATTTAACGGTCGGATTAGAAAGTACATATGATGCAGCACAGGAAAGCTATTCACTATGCTATGTGCAAAATATATTTCTTGGGGTGCCTAGAATACATTATTTTGGCCCTATATGTGAAGTGTGGTTGAGATGAATATATTTTTCCTAGCTTCTAGTCTTGCAATGGTAGTCAGTCTGCAATTTTTACATGTTTAGTTGATATAAAATTTTATTTATTTGTTAGCAATTCTTAGAATTTGGGGATAGGGCATAGCTCAACTCCACAAAATCAACTTGTAAGATGAGTACTATCAAAAGCCTTATAAGCACTGCCTAGGCCATATCTATAGTCTGTGGGACCCTCAACATCACAATTTATGATACATGCCATGAATAATAGCACACCTCACTGTTAAATATATTAAATTATTTTTACAGGTAAATGATGCAGTTCTTGTGGGTGATAGTACACTTGTTTCTTGTTCTTCAGATACAACCCTTAAGGTTTGTTGATTTTTAATGGTAATTTGTTGCAATCAATCCCTGTTCTTCTACTATGATATCAGTACTGATTGATTTTTACTCCTTTTTGGCTGCTGTATGTTTGTACCAGACATGGAATGCCTTGTCCACAGGAACATGTACTAGGACTCTCTGCCAACACTCAGATTATGTTACTTGCCTTGCAGCAGCTGAAAAGAATGTAATGTTATTGAAACTTTCCATGCTTTTTGTTAAAATTCAGTGCATGTTTTTTATTCCTTGATTGTGCAACATCCTGGGCTAATTGTTAGTAGTCCTAGTCAATACAACTTCCTAGACATTGAATATAATTATTGCAGCATCATTATAAATAGAAGGCGTGTGATCTCATTAGACACATAAATTTACTCACATTTTACACTTTTTATTAAGTGCATCAAGAAAAGTTTCATTTTCAAGTTTTCTGTGTTCACAATTGAATTTGATTCTTTGATTGGATTTGAAGTTTGAATCTTATCAAATCCATTTTCTGATCGTTTAATAGTGTCGTGAATTAATAGAGCAATATTGTTGCCTCGGGTGGCCTTGGCGGGGAGGTTTTTATATGGGATATTGAAGCTGCACTTGCAAAGTGCAGTGATGCTATGGATGATGATACTTCAAATGGTGTCAATGGTTCTGGCAACTCATTACCAGTGACAAGCTTACGTTCCATCGACTCTAGCAACAGTATATCCATGCATGCTACCCAAACTGATGGATACATTCCGATTGCTGCCAAAGGCCATAAGGAATCTGTTTATGCATTGGCAATGAATGAAGGTGGTACACTTCTTGTTTCTGGTGGTACAGAAAAGGTACTACGTGACATCCATGTCTATGTTCTAACTGTTGGTGACTTTGAGGGGCATTTGGTTTATATTATATTAGATTGAATTATGTAAGCTGGACTATGGGTTGTTGTCTCTACCATTAGCATGGTTTACCTTTGCTTATAATTTTTTCATTTATCTAGGTTGTACGCGTTTGGGATCCAAGATCTGGATCAAAAACTCTGAAACTAAAAGGACATACAGATAACATTAGGGCTTTGCTTCTGGATTCTACTGGCAGGTTTGTTGAGTGGATTCACATTTTTTAGTTTACACTCACACACACACACACATATATATATATTCTTAAAGTCTCCTGCGGCCCCCCTCCCCATAAATGCCAAATTTCTTTTACTTTGGACAAGTTACTGTTTACAAGCATTAGAGTTAAGAACTTATTTATGAACTTCCCCCCAACTCTTTCTCTTTTTGTCGTTTTCCTTGGCATTTCTTTTTATTGCTACAGAGTATAAATAACTATAACATAAATAGCATACAGTATAAACCCCTATTTTCATCCTCCAAAGATACAATACAAGCATCATCATTTTAGGGCCTGAAAGTTTTTTTCGTCAATTTTGTCTAAGTAATTGAAAGTGTAATCATTTTGTTACCTTCTATTTGAAGGCTAGTCCATTATCTGCTTGCCACATCACTGCCTATTAGACAGCCTTCTAAGTTCAAACAGATGGTAGCCAAAGGACCAAAATAATGGCATTATTGAGGGACTAAAATGATGACAAAAATCTTGCGAGGACTGAATCTGAATCACTAAATTGATAATGAAAATATTTTTTGGAGCAAAATGGAATAGTATAGTAAATCTGTGAAGACTGAATCACTGAATTGATGTTTCTACTGACAATATTTTCATTGCCAATGTTCCAATGGTTGGCTATTTGATGGGCGATAGTATACTGAATGGAAAACTGTCTGGTTTTCTTTGCCATTGCATATGCGTCTTTTCATTGCATGAGTTTTGTTAGGTCGAACTAAGTAATATTTTTCTTCCTACAGCAGCTGAGATGCTTTTTAACATTTATCATTGTAGGTTTTGTTTGTCAGGATCTTCAGACTCTATGTTAAGGTAGTGTATTTTTTTTTTGGACAATAAGGTGGTTTGTGTGTATAGTGTTATAGTAATTTATATTGTTTGTTATATGGTTGACAAATGTCACATTTCCTTGTAGGCTTTGGGATCTTGGTCAGCAACGTTGTGTGCATTCTTATGCCGTTCATACAGATTCTGTTTGGGCTCTGGCTAGCAATTCAACATTTAGTCACGTTTATAGTGGTGGTAGAGACTTTTCTGTGAGTGCAACTTTTCTTTAAAAATAAAATGAATATTTTAACTTTTGAGTTTCTGTGATGTTTCATTGTTCTGTATAACCTGTGAAGGTCATCTAACCTATTATTTGATTTGTCCAGTTATACTTGACAGATCTGCAAACTAGGGAGAGTGTTTTGCTTAGCACTGGGGAACAACCAATTCTTCAATTGGCTTTGCATGATGATAGCATATGGGTTGCATCAACAGACTCGTCAGTTCACAGATGGCCTGCTGAAGTATCCAACCCTCAAAAGATTTTTGAAAGAGGCAATTCTTTTTTAGCTGGAAATTTGTCATTTTCAAGAGCCAGGGTGTCTCTAGAAGGATCTACCCCCGTATGTTATGTTTATATTTGTTTATTTCTTAAGAAATACTAATTTTATTATTTTATCTACCAAATGTTGTATTACTCTGGGAACACATGATTCTGGTTGCATATGCACACGTGAAGGTGAAATATATTTGTTTACTTGTCTCTTTTTAGTGCTTCCTTTTTGGGGATATGATGAGATCTCTCTTCCATAGATGTTTGTACTCAAAGATAATGTTCTTGTGACTCTGTTCGTAGAACAGATACAATAGGAAAAGAATATTCATCTTATTTGACTTGATAATACATGGTAAACATTTATAAGATTACAGAGGAAAGGAAATAAATCAGAACAGGAAAATAAATCAAATCATAATTCTCGAAGATATCTAAACATGAAAAAATTCAAACAAGTCTCCTTGATTTAATCCTTTTATTACAGGGATTTCCAGCTGACTATTTTCACAATATTCACACCATAATCTCTTCTATTTTCAACAGATTCTCTCTGTTCTGGGGCAGGATCACTAATAGTTTTTCTTTTTGTTGCTGTTCAAATGTAAATAGGTTCCTGCATATAAACAGCCTATCTTGACTATTCCCGGCACCCCTGCAATAGTACAGCATGAAGTTTTAAATAATAAGAGGCATGTCCTGACTAAGGTAATCATGGTGCAGTGTTTGTGTTATTGTGCCAATATTGTCATGTGTTCTGTTGAGTTATCTTCTGAGCTGATAAATGGCTCTTTTATAGGATACTTCTGGTTCAGTGAAGTTGTGGGAAGTCACAAAAGGTGTTGCAATTGAAGATTATGGAAAGGTGACAATCGGTTGTCCTTTCATTTAGTAATCTTCACGGAGTCTTGTTTGATAGGGAAACATCTCCTTTAAAAAAAAAGACGCGGAAAAAGCTTAGTGTACCTATTATTATTTTCAAAGTTCAACTATAGCTGACAGGGCTCATTTGTAAATTGTAAGTTCAGAATAGCTCATGCTTTACATGTGGAATATATAGGTACCATTCGACGAGAAAAAGGAAGAACTATTTGAGATGGTATGATTACATGTATTCGTCATCATCAATTTTTTTGAAATGACACTTGTTTTAATTATATTATTTTTTAAGTGCTGGTTGGTTTATATTTTCATTCCCTACTACTTCAGGTTAGCATTCCTGCATGGTTTACGGTAGATACCAGACTTGGAAGTTTGTCTGTACATTTGGACACTCCCCAGTGTTTTTCTGCAGAGATGTATTCACAAGAACTTAAAATTGTAGACAAGCCTGAAGACGATAAGGTAATTGAATGTATTTCCGTAAGCAATTTGCATGCCGGTCTCTTGAATTTCTTTTCACATTGATATTTTCCCTACTTAATCAAGTCTTTGGTATGTTATTATTGGCCGTAACAAATAATACCCTCTTTACACTTCATTCTCCCCTTGTTTGGCAAGTTACAGTACTAATGCTATAACAATTAATGATGTCCAATTCATTTAATTGTTCACGTCATTCATCTTGTGGGACCCACTACCGTCAGTGAAGCATAGCAATCTTCCGATTCATCTTGTGGGACCCACTATGTTAGTATTATCACTGATATGATAGTATCTATTTGAAAGTCATAATTCTGTTTGAGGTACTCTATTATATGCTTCTACAGTTTTAATACATAGGAGGTTCTTTAAAAAAAAAATATGTAGGAGGTGGCATTCTGCCAATTCTTATGCACAGTAGTTTACTATCAACTACCAAAATCAATGCTTATACTTGCATGCATGCACAGAGACACCACATATAAATGAAATATGGAAGCAGCTAATGACTCTTCTTTTTATTCTATAGATCAACTTGGCCCGAGAAACACTGAAAGGACTCTTGGTTCATTGGTTGAGAAAACGAAAGCACAGGATAGGAACTCCTGCTTCTGCAAATGGGGAATTATCATTTGAAAAGGATACTGGTACTAGAAGTCTTTCGCATTCACGGATTGAGGTTGATGGAACTTCTGAGAATGATACTATGGTGTATCCTCCATTTGAATTCTCAATTGTTTCCCCTCCTTCCATTATTACTGAGGGAACTCATGGAGGTCCATGGAGAAAAAAGATTACTGATTTAGATGGAACTGAGGATGATAAAGACATCCCCTGGTGGTGTCTGGACAGTGTATTGAATAATCGATTACCTCCTAGAGAAAATACCAAGTAATTTTTTGTCTTCCTGTTCATTTTTGGTTCTTATTAGTCTGTAGTATCTCTCACTTGGTTTTATGTATTTCTTACAGCATCTTAAAGCATTTTTTGCTCTCCTAAAATGGTGAATTTATTTTCTTATTTTTCTACACTTAGTAACAAATGTAAGAATACGGTTTGAGTTTCTGACAACAATTGAAGTTTTCTAATTCTGGAAACCTCTATGATTTTTATTTCTGGGCCAATTATATACTGTCTTCTTTAATATACATTTTTTATCATAACTTTTGCAGATGCAGTTTCTATTTACATCCTTGTGAAGGCTCTAATGTCCAGATCCTCACTCAAGGGAAGCTAAGTGCTCCGCGTATATTAAAAATTCATAAAGTAAGTTTTAATATACCATATTGGTAAATGGGAAGTATTAGTTTCATGTTCTTTTTCAGTCTTTCTTCATTTCTATATGAAATGGAAATGTTCTGCAGTAAGAGAACAATGAGCTGTACCTTTATCCTTGAAGCTGTCAAATGCTTTTAACATCAAATTTAGGGCATTACCTTGACCTTGCTAATAAATCTATTTCATTTGTATAAATTTGACTTGTGGGTCAGGTCTAACTCAACCTTACAAAACTGGCTTGAAAGAGGAGGCCTGTCCAAGACTCATAAGGACTATTTTGGCCATATCTTTGGTAGGTGTGGGATCTCAATTCACCCCCTCGCGTCCATGACTCTCTCGTGTGGACATTTGGAGCATGTAGGACAAATACTGGTGGCCCAATAACACCACCTCTCACACCTAGGACTAGACATCTAGAACGATGACAAATACATGTGGCCCAACAACAAATTTAAGACAAACTTTGATATCATCTTAGAATCTGCGACCTCAGCCTAACTCAATAACACAAAACCATCTGTATGGCGAGACCTTTTCAACTCTTACTAGGGCTAGTTTGGCCATATCTCCTACTCAGCACAGATCTCAAATTCTCAACAACTTTGTTTGATTTTTTCATCCCTGATGTAGCATGGAATATGAAATAGGGGGATATGGGAAAGGAGGCAGAGTTCTCAATTGAGTATACCGGCGAGCCTCAACTTGCGTGGTGGATTGCGTGTTGGTCATTGAAAGAAAATGGAACAATATATTAAATTAACATAAAAAGAGTGAATAGGAAGACGTAGAAATTATACATGCTATAGTTTCAGAAGAAATTGAAAAAAGAGAGACCAACAGACAGAGGAATAAAACAGTTCTGGTGGCAGTTATGAATTAACGGGACAAAAGAGAGAGAGATGTGAAGAACATATATAAAAATGATGTGACCAGGGATTTCAGCTTCTTCTGTATTTATTTTTGTGGGAGATACATGTTGGGGACAGCGGAGTTGTGGAGCTCTCTGTTGAGAGCCCAAGTTTCAGATTCTGTCAGGAACCAGCTGATGTTTCAGTGTGTTTATCTTCTAATTTATTGTGGGTTATCTTTCTGACTAAGACAACTAAAAGACATATTTACCTCCACAATTGAAGCATCCCAATTGACAAAGGACGAACAGTAATAGGGAGATAACTTGTGTAATGTTAGGGTCCCAATCAGTAGGAATGAACCCAAATCAGCAGATGGGAAATTATACATGTGAAAGAAATTTCGTCGCACCCAAATAATTTGTTATGGGTAAGTGCATAAGAGGGAGTGGGTTGGGTGATGAAGACAATGACATTATGGCTATGTTGTTGAGAATTATTTCCGAGATTTAGGGGTGGAGAATAGTTTTACAATGCTAGGGGAATGCTTATGGGGGAGGTCACACCTTCTGTTCTCTATCTTTCTGTAGCTACCTTGCTGCACTAATAATTATCCCTCTGAGTGTTGTTATAGGCAGATGCCTCCTATGTCAAAGGTATCATATCATGGATGTGTTCAACACGGGAATCTCCTTTTCCGCAACATCATTTTGCCATGGCATCTGCCAACAACACTGAAAGGAATTATGGATATATATCATTTTTTTGAGATAAATAGGATATTTTTCAGTAACTTAAATTCGTCAATTAATTTGTATAATGTTGATTTATTTGGGATATTTAGTAATTTAGTAATCATCAGTATCATTGCTTTGATTTACACATTTAATCTGTTATTTGGAATTTAAATTATTATCCTTCAAGAATTGTGTTACTGCTTTTTAAGTCTTTAACTTCACCTTCTTTTTCATTTAATAATGATTAACTCGGCTTTTTTTGGTCTAGGTTATTAATTATGTTATAGAAAAGATGGTTCTTGACAAACCTTTGGATAATGTCAATGCCGAAGGTAGTTTTTCCCCTGGACTTGCTGGGTCACAGTTACAGCACCAAACAGCTGGGGATGGATCTTTCCGATCTGGGTTTAAACCGTGGCAAAAAATTAGACCTTCTATTGAAATATTGTGCAACAATCAGGCAAGTTATGTGTTTTTATCAAGGTAGTCTTATGATAGTGTATATATTTAGTTTTTTAGATGCCAAGATTGAGCAAGTTTGTGCTTCATATTTTTATAGTTGGCCTGCTCTTCAGTTTATGCATATGCTTTTTAGAATCTGTTCACTTTTCTTGTGGACATTTTTGGTTACCCATTGTTGTTTCCGGCAATTTATTTAAAGACAATAATGTCAGACTTACTCCTTTTGATGTTTGGCATATTATTTAAAGCTACAACTTTAATCAGCTTCTATTATCCACGATGCATAATTACTTGAGCATGTCTTGGTCAACAGCTTGGAAAGTGTTTTGGTCTAATTATCCTGAAAACCAGTTTATATACCTTATACCTATGTCAAATGATCAGTTAAGAATGTGCTCTCGGTCAACAGGAATAATACTTAGCCGAAATTTAATTCATCTTCTAAAATAAAATAATCTTTTATTTTAATCTGATATTTTGTATTTTGTCTCTTGAAGTTATAGGGTTTTAGATATAATATAGGAAAAGGAAAATAATGACTTTGAATTATGATTATGGTTTGATATGATTGATAATACAAAAAGGTCAAATACTAACGCTTATTTGTAGCACAACTAGACTCTTGATTTTGATCAAATAGCGAAACAAATCATGGCAATAATATTAAGATAACATTGAGATATTATATTTTCGTATCATCTAATGTAGCCATTTTTTTTTATTATTTCCAGATATTGTCTCCAGAAATGAGCTTAGCAACAGTGCGAACCTATATATGGAAGAAAACAGATGACGTTGTCCTAAATTACAGAGTAATTCAAGGGAGGTGATTGCAAATTGTGTTTGCGCCAATGCTGGTACAGCATCTTAAACTTTGTTTAGCTACACGAATATAATGCTTTCATGGCATATGCTCCTGCATCTTTTTTTCTTGTTTCCACTACCAACTAGAATGGGGAAGAAGACCTTAGTAAGATGCTATTCTGTGTTCTCTTCTGATTAATGCCAATGTTACCCCCCAAATTGAGAAGGCTTTAAGCCATTTTGCTACTGATTGGCTGCTTAGAAATATAGTGGGATTATAAAGCCAAAACTTTATTATATTTCTGCAAGTTTTGCCATTGCTTGAATGAGGATTATTGGTATCACAAATTGTGTTGGAAGACTTAGGATGAAATGCTTATAGATACCATCCTTGTTATCCTTATGTTTCTTTGATTGATGCCTTAGCAAGGTTTGCAGACTTAATTTTATTAATACATGCAGGTTTTCTTCTGATTGCGTTGAACAATTATGAGCGCAATGATTCTAGTCGGGTGCCTGCTTTGATCAGTGGCATTGTGAGATTTGTATATTCTAAACTCTCATTGATAACCAAATTTAGTGGCACTATTAAAACCTACTTGAACAGAATTGAAGTTATTGGAATGTGTTGCTAAATATTTTTTGAATAACATCTAGCTGGAGCATACTTCCGTTGGACATACATGACCAGGACTCATGGATTTTGTGTCTGCAAGATGAAGATGGTTTTCTAATTGGCTCCTTTGAGTATTAGTGAGGATCATATGGGTGTTTTCCAGTAAGTAGGTAGTAATTTTAGAGATGACAACAAAAATATTGTACATTTGATCTGTATGTTAAATACCTAGACTTAGAAATTATGTTCTATAGATGTATTTTCCTTCATATTTGTCCCTGTTCTGTTTCTTTTTATTTTAAAATTTTGGTTAATACTAATTGCAAGTAATGTTTATTCTCATTTGCTAAAATTAGGATCAGTCACCCTCTAATTGAGTGCTTCTCTGCTTATCTTCCCTTTGAATTTGGAGCTGACTGTTATCAGTCTGGTGTCCTTTTTGTTGTATTGAGGTCTAAATTGAATTTGCAATCTAATTGTGGCCACTTGTTCGGTCTCGGGCCTTTATATAGCTTTGCTGAGTCCAGAAATGTGAATTTGGAAACAGAATCTAAAAAATATTAGGCGCTGATGTTATCTAGTGATAGTTCTTTTCATCAATTGGCGCTGGTTAAATTGTCTAAGATTATCTTGTTTAAGAAGCGAAGCATATGTTTGGATATGCTATAGTAACATGTTCCAATGCAAAACGGCCACGAATTTCCAAAAGCTAGGAACTGAAGCTATGTTTAATGTGCGTGGTAATTGTTTGACACCCACCTACCGTGGTAATTGTTAAAAGTTCTATATTGAATAGCATAAGGTCCCGCAAAATGTTTATAAGTGGTGAATAATCTTCACCTTACAAACTAATTGTAGAAGTTGTGTAAGATCTAATTCAAATGCTAAGAGATAAATATTCTAGAACAAGTTTGCTTATGGAAGCGTTTGCACCTTGTTTAGCCAGAAAAATGCAACATCAACTGAAGTTAATTCAATATTGGGCCAGTTTTGAGTCAGTTAGTAAGCGTAGGCCAGTTTTACTTAGTGTACTTGCCTATATAATACTTTGTTATTGTGAAAAATGAAAACAATAAATAGCAATTGTTACATAAAAATCTACGGCCCAATTAAAAGCCAATTAGTGACTACCAGAGCAGATAATTATTCTCTCTTCATCTCATTTGTTGTGTAACGTTAAATCTTCTGTCTCCTTTTCCTTCTTATCTATCTGAAGTGCAATACTGGATTTGGATTTAATTTCATCTTCTACTAAACTGCAATTCCATTCGTTCTATTTTAATTTGAGACTTGTAACCAATAACCATCATTGGCTTTGATGTTTTGAACTCATAAAGCAGTCTCCTCTCTCACCTATAAACAAAGTCCAATAGGTGATGCAAAGTTATGATGTTGAAAATTACAGACAATAAAATAAAACGCAATGATTGTTTTACTCTAATAATTTAATTAATATAAAATTTTAAAGTCAATTGGTCTTGTGTAGAAAATATAACAAAAAAGGAGTTTGCTCAATTGTTTGAAAAACCATATCAAGCTCCACAAACTTAATCGGTACATCATTCATGGATCTCGTAGGTCACATAGCAAATTATACATTGCGAGCTTGCGGCATTAAGTGTAGGCAGAACGAAATAAATGAGGAAGAATAGGGGTGTTTAAAAAAACTAAAAACTGAATCAAACTGCAGAATTGAATTGAACTGGTTTATAAAAATTGAGAACCTAACCATTTTCGAACTGATTTTTTTAAAATTAGAATTGAATCAAACCAGTTGTCAGTTTGAAAAAACCGAACTGATCTGGTTTTTAGTTTGAAAAAACTGAACCAAACTGACTTTTATTTAAAAAAACTTAAACCGAATTTTTTTTAGAAATAATTAGGGATAATTATGTAAAATTTGGCCTATATAAATAAAAAATTTAGTTAAACCGGTTCGGTTAAAAAAAAACCAGTGCACCAATTTATAAAACGGTTCGGTTCGATTTTTTCAAACTGAAAATTAGTTCGGTTCAATTTTCAAACGGTTCTAGTTCAGAATTGAACTTTGTCCACCCCTAAAATATAGATCATCGTTGAGACAAAGAAGATAGGAGTTTGATAGCACGCATGTGTGACTATTAATTGTGTTTAGGTCGTTGATTTCTATTTAAGAGTTATGATTATTTGTTCTTATTTATTCTCATGGAATGACTCTGGTGAGAATAATTGGTTATTGTGAATGAGAACTTAAAATCGCTAATTAATATTAAATTTTATTAAAAGATGCCTGTGATCTTCATGTATTCTCCTTCTTCACCTGCATTTGTGTCATCCTGAAACCCAATATATTTAGTTAAGGAGTGTTATGATTAGTCTATTTCCATCACTCACTTTCTTTCACTTATTGAGTACTCATATATGTATCTCATATCAGCGTAGTTTCACTCATAGATTTAAATAATTAGATAATTGAAGTAATCATTGTAATGAACTTAAAATTCATGGTACCATGAAATATTTTATGAAAGTTATAGGTCATATACACAAGTAACTTCATATTTATTTTAAAAGTACATGTCAAATTATTTTGATTAACTTTGGCAAATTTAAAACGGATTTAATTTTTTGATAAGAAGACAAAAATAATAAATTTAATTAATTAATTATAACAAACAATTTTTTCGTGTATGATTTTTTATAGTTAGTATATTATAATTGTTCTTATTTTTATGTATTAGATATTAAAAATATTAATTTTAATTAATTATTTAA